>JAOUQZ010044130.1:0-11966 GCA_028564935.1 Neosilurus hyrtlii | reverse complement strand
AGAGAGAGAGAGAGAGAGAGAGAGAGAGAGAGAGAGAGAGAGAGAGAGAGAGAGAGAGAGAGTCAGTCGGAAGGATGCTGGTGGCTCTGGATATTGTTGCCCTCTGCTGGCTGTCAGTGGTATCGCAGGTAATTTCACACAGCACTGTTCTGACCATACCTGTGGGAGCAAGTCTATTTTTGCTTCTTCGTGATCATACACATCATGTAACATATATGTACCAGTATAGAGACACTGATAGTATACTGACACTATTAAAAGTTCTTGCACCTCCACAAATTTGCATTTTGCTGCACAATATGTTGGGCGGTCAAAAGCTGTAATTAAAATGATAATTACAAGAGCCGTAATATTATAACTCCTATAATGCTTTAAGAACGCTTAGAAGAATGCATTAGTTTTCAGTTCCAACACAGGTCCAAACAAATTGTGTCTACATTCATAAAACACACACATGCACACAGCATAGATTAAAAGAGTCAAATGTTGGTGCAGGATGCAAAGGATTTTTCCAGAAAGACAGTAAACATCACTGACAAGGAAGCTGTGAAGACCAAATAGCACTGAACAGTAAACATAAAGATGGATGTTGATCTGCATATTTTTATGGATATGCCCCTACATAAGTATCATAAATCTCACTGCTCACTGATACAAACTGCTGCCATCGTTCCTAAGGCAAGTTACCATTGGTTTTGACATGGTTGCCGGCCTGCACTGTTGGTGGTTTATGACTGGGGTGGTTTCCACATTCCCGGTATTGGGCAGGGCCTCTGCTGGGGTTTTAGGAGGGTTTGGGCTCACAAGGCCTAGGGTCCCATGCTTCACTCGTGGCTGAGTGACTGACCTCTGGTCCCTCAGGGCTCTTGCCCCTTGGCTGTGGGGCTCACCTTTGGGGTGTCTCCTTCCACTGTCTCTTAGTTGGACACGTTATCCCAGTTTGTGTGTTCTGGTGACTTTCATGGTATGTGGTGGGTGTGGGTTGCCTGGGTGGTCTGGGGCAACCTCTACCTGCCTCTGGCTAGAGGGGACGTTGTTGCAGCTCACCACTCTCATTTTTAAAAGTGTTCCGAGACAGATTTTACACACACGCAATCACACACACATGCACACATACATGCTCATGCACCCTCCCATACGGACGCACACACCCACACACACACACACACACACACACAAACACACTGAAATGCAGAAGTTGGTTTTCTGTTTTCCTGTTATTTCTTTTCTTTGGTATTTTCTCTCCTTGTCATGTCCAGCATCATTATCCAGTACTTAAGTAAATAAACAACTAAATAAACAAACAAACAATGAACAAAAAATTATGAAACAATAAGAGTGCTTATATAATGCTTATATAGAGTCTTTAAAGCTCCACTTGGCAAAGCAACATGTGTTTGGCACAATATGGCATTCAGAATATTATTCTGTTTGTAAACTTGCTGGATAGGACAAGTTAAAAAATAATAATAAATGAATAAATCTGCATTGCTTCCATATTTTTCCAATTAACTACTAAATTTTACAATGAGTTGAAGAAAATGAGTTGAAATAAAAAGCTGCTTACCTCATTACCCACAAAGACGAGAGACAGTCCTATCCATGGCAGAACTTTGCATGTTAACGTATATGACTTCCTAGATGGTTAATAATGTACAAAATAGAATCCACAGGTTGTATTTAAAATCACACCAGTATAACAATAGCCATTATTCAATATTCCATTATATTTCATTCATTTTCTGAACCGCCTTATTCTAATTAGGGTCATGGGGAGGCTGTCGCCTATCTCAGCCAACTCTGGGCGAGGACAGGGTACACCCTGGGCAGCTTGCCAGGCCATCCCAGGGCCTATTCCATTATTATATGCAAAATAAACATTCCACTCATAACCACTCCCCCTTATTTTGGATATCGTCAACATTTTCATACTTTAAAAATTAAAGAAGATCAGTGTAAAATTCCTAGTGTTATGAAATCAATATTACTTTATTGAGCAACACACATAGTCAGTTGGGCCAGTCGATGCGGGTGTGCTAACCACTACGCCACCGTGCCGCTCTCACCGGATCTGCATGCACAGTATTTTCAAATTCTAAACAATATTGTAATTTTTGGGATTATTTGGATATTTTGCTTTTTTGAGCCACTATTAGAAAATACATGTTAATAACTCTTAAAAATGCTATTGTTGAATACTACATACTATATATGAAATGCCAAGGACATTAGAAATTGAGTGTTAAATTTCCTTACATTTGGTTTCCTTTCATGAAATAGAAAATTAAACCAGCAATTCCAGCGACACCAAATAAAACCGCAATAACAGTTCCAGCTACAGCTTCTGCAGACAGTGAATCTCCATATCCAGTCCCCTTTTCTATTAAAAATACAAATAGATAGAAATAATCATGATTTAAGAATCTTATTTACACAATTTTTGAAATCTCAACATAACTGAACCTTTTATACAAGACATGAAAACCTCGATGAGGCAGAATTTCTTTACAAAAAAATAAACCATACTTATTAGAATAAATATTAAATTAAATTTTGTTTCCAGCTGACAGTTCTCATTTAGGTTCTGATAATAAGTCAGAACTCAAACATATAATACTACTGTGTATATAAAGCCTGCTCATACCTCCAACACAAAAGCACATTAATTAAATTCCTATTGAATATAAGGAATTTAATTTAAAACAAATGATATTGTAGGTATTTAAACTCAGAATAGAGTTATTAATTTTGCTTTTTTATTTTCAATAAAATATCTGGTATCATTTATTATCATTTATCCAGTATTATTTATTTAATGAAAGAAACCATAATTAAACATTTAAGGGTTCTGAGTTACTTTCTTGAGTATTATTTTAAAGTAATTGTTTTACAGCAGAATATACCTTTTACTACCTAAACATGGGATCCTGATGCTTCATATCCGGTTACAGTATTGGAGGCTGTGCAGGTGTATCAGCCAAATAGCACATAATGGACTATTTCCCTTTAACAGAATCCCTGTTTATTCATGTTGTATTCGCTACATAATATACAAAAAAACAAATTCTAATTGACTAGTTCAAATTCTAGTTAAATACAACAGTCCTGTTCCTTTAGCAAGTTTAAAGTACTGAATTCATTTTGCGTTCATTCATTTCAATGTCATTTAAACACATACAATCGAAATCCTCACTCTTAATCTTACTTTAATATTACTTGAATTTAAATGTCTCAGTGTGTCATTGTCCACTTCTCTGTGGCCATCTTTTGCAACTGGCTAAAGTTTTGTGAAAAGGTAAAAAATGCGGTGCTTTACTCTGTTTTGTTGTTCATGAATTCAGTGACTAAACTTTAACCCACCTAGTACAGTGGTACCGATGGGGTCAGATATGGAATATTGCAGGGTCTCTTTATTGTGGGCAGTGCAGGTGTAATTGCCACTGTGACTGCTCTGAATGTTGCTCAGTCTGAACTCTTGGCCCATTTGACCAAGTACTGCTCCATTCACAGCCCACTGAAACTCAGCAGTAGGACTGGAGTTAGCTGAGCAGGTCATGAGTGAAGGGAGGAGATATATACGAAAATGTATACGGAAATATACTAATGTTACATTATAAGTATTCTTATTTAGCTTGACTTTAGTTGCAAGTGATTTCTGTTCAGTCTGCTTACTGTATGCTTTGCAAGGTTGAACTGTCTGCACAAAATGTATTGAAAAAACACCAGCTGTGGTTTGTGTTTCCCATGGCCATACTGCTGATACTCCTGTTTGCAGGTGCCAAAAGAGATACCCCTCCTGAGAGTGTCCTTCGATGCCTTAACCTTGTATGAATATTGTTTTTCTGTCTGCGGATATTGTCTAGCTGCCTGTGTGCATGTACACAGAAGGTGTAAAAGATGGAACTGTAACGCTTAACAGGCAGACGGCTTAATAAAGGACTCTGATTGCAATTCCGATTGTCTGACCCTTTATTAAACTTCTTTCATCGCTGGAGGTGCGGAGGAAGAGCATTACTGGCTAAGCAACGAGAGGGCGGAAGAAAGTATCGTTTTAACACCTAACAATGAGTTTAGACCCAGAGATATAGAAGGGTTCCACTGGATCTGCTTCAACAATGACATTTTCTGGACCATCTACAATAGAGGAGTCCATAATAAGTCAGTTTTTAATGCCATTGTGGTCTTGTGGAGACCAGGTGTATCATGTGTGTTTGTTGGATAAACCTCATGACTGTCAACAAGTTGCATGAAAAAACTCACAGTAAATAATGGAGGTTCAATGGAGGACTAATTGCTTTGCTCACAAGGTTGGATACTTCACATTGATATGGGCCTGAGTCTTCTCTGATCACACTGGTAATAGTCAGACTGCTGTTGCTGTCTTGTTAGTTGAACTCGCTTCCCTGCTGTTACTTCAGAGCTGCCATTTAGCCAAATAAATGAAAGACGGGAACCAGACGCAGAGCAGAAGCGACTCACACTGCTGTTGAATTCAACCAGCTCTGTGCTATTTGGTGTGATCTTAACATTGGAAGCTTGAACTGGATGGTAAAAAATTAAATAGAGCTCAGTTGGACACTAATACAAATACAGTTTGGTCAGAAATTCATCAACAAAACAAAATCATAATTACCGACAACAATGTAACGTGTAGACGACAGAAGCGTCGTCACCACTTGCCTTATTCATTTAGGGCCCAAATGCTGAGCCAGAAATGGGGATAGAACACAGACGGGAAAAACGGAAACAAGGACACCGGGAGAGACAACCAGCCTTGCCTAAAATAGCAGGTAACACTCACTCTCTCAACAGAAAACCTTTTATTCCTTTATATTATTTTCTTTCTTCTTTCTTTTCACTTTTAAAAAAAAATAAACACGGAACCTGGTCACATGAAACCCAGGGAAAGAAATACCGTATACCGGCTGTGAGACATGTGGCTTCACAGATACAAAGACCCAGCACCTTTTAATGGGGCTGGATTTTTAAATAGGCTTTGTGCCTAATGGTTAATTGCCAGCAGGTGCGGCTCCTCTCCCACTACCGGAGGGAAGGGTGTTGGTGGTGTGCCGCCTTCTGCAGGTTGGTGAGGGAACAGCAGGCCTGAAGTCCGGCTTTCTTCTCACACAATACTATTAGATCTCATGATTTTATATGATATTTACTTTAAACTATTTCAACCATGCTGACAGAAAAGCTGCAGAGTAAACATATTTACTAAAACTATAAAAGTTACCAGAAAATGAGAAAAGTACTCATTTCCTAATTAATTTTAATTTAACAAATATTACTAATAATAATATAATTTAGCACTGAGGTTGGCCTGGCGAGCTCTCCAGGGTGTACTCTGCCCTCGGCCAGAGTCGGCTGAGATGGGCTCCAGTCTTCCTGCGACCCAAATTAGGATTAAGTGGTTCAGAAAATGAATAAATAATATAATTTAATATAATAATTTAATAGAATAAGTTAAACAAACTTCTGATATGGAATTCAGTCACTGGTCTACAGCCAACAGTCATGGAGCTTTCAAAAGTGTAAGTTTTACTGCAGTATGGCAGCAGGAGTAAGAATGACACAAGCGAAGTGGACAGTAACACAATTGTTTGAGCCAGTGTGATGTTATTTACTGGATGATCATTACAGAAATCTGTTACCAAACTGGTACTAAACACTACAGTTCCTAGTATCTATAATTTTTAAAATAGCATATATTTTTGAATAGGAAAAATTGGTGTCACACAATAATATTCTGTAATACAATTATCTAATTCAAATACAAATACATGTTCTAATAAATAACACAACCAAAGTAAATGATGTTTTGCTGTTTTTCAATTACTACCAACACCCAGTGCATGTTCATAGTCATAGTGTAAAAAATCAATAGGATAAAGTAAATGTTGTAGATTTTGAAAGATGCACATTCAGATTTAAGATTTAATGCAGTATTAATGTGTGTACTTTTAAACCTTACACAGCTATAAAAACTGATTATAATAATCTATTGGCTTTAAAGACGTTTCCTTGTATTTAGTGAATAAGGATTCTACAAGATTAAAGAGAGAAAATCTTACTGCAGTTATAATAAAATACAGTTTTACTCACCAAACACCTGCAGGAACGTTACAGCTGATAAACCACCTACATCAGTGTCTACAATTAGAGAATATTGTCCAGTATCTTTCTCAGTCAGACTCCTGAGCTCCAGAGAATAAGTGCTGGGGTTCAGAGTGACTCTGTCTCTGTATGATGGCAGTATTATAATTCCATCAGGAGGTCCAGAAAGAATGATGCTCGTATTAAACCTCCAGGTGATTACGGTATGTGGTGGATCAGGAATGCGGATTGGAATAATAGTCACGGTGTCTCCAACTGCTTTATTTTCTCTCTCAGGTAATACCACCTCTGCAAAACAAACTCCTGTGTGAAGAAACAAATACATACAAAAACAAAATCAAACAAAACAAACGACGGAGGCTAATAAAATTAGCAAGTAAGAGTACAAGTCAGAAATACGTGTGTGTGTGTGTGTGTGTGTGTGTGTGTGTGTGTGTGTGTGTGTGTGTGTAAATGGTGTAGATGAGTATATATAGTTCACCTGTACATGTCAGCAGAAGCAGAGTTACAGCGTGTGAATCCATCAGGAGAGATCAGGAGCTCCACCACTGCTTCTCAATGTGAGTCTCTACAGAGAGATCTGAACTGATTACTCACCCGATGTCACCCGGAATTATTATGAAAATTAAAGCAGAGTCACAAAGTAAACGTGTGGAGAAGTGAACTGAACAAGCAGAGATCAGGTCTGTAAACAGTGTCATTAAACCCACATGCAGGACTGAACAGTCTACAGGGCAATAGATCAGAGTAATCCTCCTGTCATTGTTCCAGATCGTCACATTCTGGATCCGCCTTCATAACCAAAGTCAGGTGGTGAGTTTCATAGTCACTGAATAATAATCACTTTCATATCTAGATTTCAACACTGCATGTAAGAGAGACACCCCTGAGATCTTTTTGAGTTGTGCTCCTTTCAAATGAATCATTAGGGTTTTAATCTATACTCTAAAAAGAACATGAAAACTTTTGTTTGCCAAAAATAGGCTTCCCTATAATTTAGTCTCTGAACTATGGATATATGATGTGTTCCAGGGCAGTTAAAGTGTGTTTCCTCTCTGGTTAAAAAAAATATAATTAAGTCATTGGGGTGGGGATTTAAGGTAAAACGTGCAATTATTAATTCATTCAATTATCCAGTTTCTGAACTGCTTAATCCTAATTAGGGTCAAGACAAGAATGGTGCCCATCTCAGCCGACTCTGGGCGAGGGCAGAGTACAGTCTGTACAGCTCACCAGGCCATCGCAGGGCAGAAATACGCTGATGACAATCCAGTGGCCTACTCTTTTTCGATCGAATGTCAGCAGTGCTTCTTTTACATGCCTCTCACCACAGACAGTGAGAGACATGGCTGGCCTTTGATAACCCTGTTAGCTGGGCTGGGGGTATATGAGATTACTCGACACAATATTTTTATGAAGCAAATCATTTTACATTTAACATTTACAATTTTCAAACTGCATGTTTCTGGCTTGCAGGAGCCCAACAACCACACCCAAAATATTTGGTATATGTGATAATGGATCAGACATATCTTAATCTTTACATATTGTACAGTATGAATATAAGAAACAAAAGATATGTTGTTTCGTGTTATAACAGCAAAATCCAACTGTGGCTCTTTTGCCTGTTTTATAGCCTCACTCATACACCAAAATTAATATACATCAAATTCACCATAAAATTTGGTGTGTGGTGATCAGGCTTGTCGCTAGGGGGTGCTGTACCCTTTTAAGAGACAATTGTATTCTTTTCTGTGCTGGACCATTTTTGTACCAAATTAATTACTAACTAATATCTAAGTAACTATAAGTATTTTGGCTACTTTTTTCTTGCATCCTTCTGAAAAGCAGAGACCATCAGGGAACAATTAAATAGTTCAATTGTGTTTCTTCTCTCACTTTGTACCATTTCTATTCAAAAAGTACATTTCTAGTCACTTTAAGAACAACACTGTACTTCTGAGGGAACATTTTTCAGAATTATACCTATAAATACAGATATGTTCTTGTTGACTAGTATGATATTTATTTACTTAGTATCTGCTTGTTTGTTTGTTTGTTTGTTTGTTTATCTGGGTATTTATTTATGTATTTATTTTATTTATTTTTTTATTTATTTTTAATTATTTATTTTTATTTAAATTTTTTAGCATATTATTCATTCACTTATTCATTTGCCAAACCATTTTATCTTAAGTATATGAGGGGCTAAGCAGCTAAAGAGGGCATCAGCGATGCAAGTTAGAGCTAAGTCTGTGGATTTGATTGCTAGACACGGTAGTGGGTCATTCATGCTGTGAAGCTGCACTTGTGAAGTCCGGAGGCAAACTGCCAGAAATACTGATGGCATGGAACAAACAACAGCAGAAGCTCATGAAAGATGGCCTACAGAATAAAAACGTAGCTAATATAGCAGATGGCGATTCAGAAATCCGTGATAGTTATAAAGTACAGAGATTTTATTTGGAAGTGAGATATGCTATCGACAAGGCACTTTCTATCTATAAAACATGCATCATCTTTTGACTGAAAAGCGATTACAGAAAATTGTCTACTGAGAGATACGCCGCAAGCCTCAGACAATATGAGCTGCGAAACTGATGTCAGTCTGACAAATTTCAACGATGATTTGCATCAGCTACAGTCATGAACTATCCATGTAAATATATACATTCATTCATTGTATGAATCCTACTAAGTAGGGCTGTAAGCTGTATATTTCTGAGTTTTGTGTCATTTCCAACTGTAGGAACTTGAACATGTTTTGAGAAAGCTACAGAGGATGAGTACATCTCACAGCATTATTCAGCACAATTTAAGAACAAAATGTTCCCAGCAACCCAGAAAACATTAAATGACATGGTACAGGGGTGGTAACTCGTCTGTCCCGGTAGTAAACAATGGAAAATTTTATCGGGATGGATATTCATTTGGCTTTAAATAGTTGGAAGAATGGAAGCTGTTGGTGTGGTAGGTAGCATGGAGCGTTTATTTGAAAGTGAGGGTAAGTACAATTGCAACTTTCAGGATACAACTTGCTGATGAATTAAGTTAATCATGTAAATGCAGACTGTAGCCTAAACTGCAAAAGCTCATATTGATATGATTAAATTCTAAATGTGTCAGTATGTAAGGTAAGGGGACGCCAAATGTTATCCTTTTGGCTTCATTGCAACTGCAGTTTGTATAGCAGTGACAGGAAATTTATTTAAGAATTAGAAATATAAGCCTAGTTTCTATGTTTGCTATGGTTTAGGATCAGTCGATTAACCTATTAGGGTTGGTGCTGGGTTATTTTAGATTAGGTTATATGTTTTAGGTTAAGTTAGGAAAGGTCATTCATGGCACGTTGTATAATTTGACAATTGTTGTGGGTAAACCGATAAATTATCTTAATGCACTTATTTGTGCATGTGTTTCTTTTTAAAATGGTTTTAGACACATGGGTTATTGCTTTTGGAGAATGTAGCCACCCTCCCAGCTAATGAGTTCAGGGCACTAATTAGGTCATTTGACAACCTTTAATAAAGTTTGTAGATTCAGGATCACATCAAAATATAAATGTAATGGTTATTTTTACCAGGTTATATATTGTTAATCAATGTTAACCACCAAAAATGTTCAGTTCTGTTTGATTTTGCCCTGTTAGGATCTACTTTTACAACTATTTAACCATTAGTCGATACTAAGTCCTTTGTTATAGCTGATGATTATAGGCACCCTGGGACTAGTTTTGGAAAAATCTGACCAGATGCAGCACTAATGAACTTTGGCCAATAATAAAGCCAATTAACAACTTTGACCAAGTTTTTTGGCTTGCAATGCATAACTATAAAATATTGTGAGTGGATAATGCTTGACTTGAAACTGCTAACTATACTCAGTCTTACTCATGGTCATTAATTTTAAAATTAGAAACTAAATAAAACGTCACCTCCAAAAATATTATGAAAGCTGCACAATATGGTTCTCCTATTATATAATGATTTAAATAAACTTTTAATGAGTTTATGAGTGGGTGTGAGCACTGTGGTGAGTGATTATTTTCCTGCTTTAAAAATTAACAACTAAACCTCAAAATAATCTTTTTTTATTTCTTTTGCATAGTGTATGAGGTAGTTACATATTTTTCTTACTGTTCTGAATACATTTATTATGGATGTAGTAGGGAAAATTAATATGCATTGCTTTATGAAAGAAAAATCACAATTATTCCCCTGGCAGGTAAAAAGGATGAAATAAACTAATTACTTACGATGCACTGTGAATATAAATGCTAAATCACCTTAAATGAATAGGCTATTTAATGTATGCATGTTTGTACCACCAAATGTGGTGAGGACAGTAGCACTGACAAGACAGGATGTGGAGTCGGAAGTGGCAGAGGGGAAGATGCTGCAATTTTCTCTGGAAATGACAAAAATACACAGAAATAGAAATGAATATGTTAAGAGGGACAGTACAGGTAGGAAGGTTAGGGATAAAGTGAGAGAGGTCAGATTAAGGCGGTTTGGGCATGTGAGGAGAAGGGATGAAGAGTATATTGATTTTTAAAAAATGTTAAGGATGGAACTGCCTAACTGTGGTTTGCCTAACTCTGCTTTAATTACAGAAATAAAAACCACAAGATGAAAAGCACATGAAAGCACCAGAAGCCTTTTTATAAAATATTACTGAATATTTCTTACCACAGGCTGCGAAGGCCTTTCAGTGAAACAAAACTTTTTAGAGAATACAGCAGAGCAGCACACAAGAGTAAACTTAAGGTGAAAGTATATAAAACTGATCATATGTTCTTCTTATGTTCAGATCCCAACATAAATGGTTCTGTATATCTGTATCTGAAAAGATACGCAGGAAAATTATCAAAGCATTAGTTGATGCATCAGATGCAGCCAGTTCTAAATCATAATGCATTATTTTCTTTACAGCTGGACACTGGAATGAATAGAGAAGACCAAAGAGCACTGAGCAGTAAAAATACAGGTGAATGTTGACCTGTGCAACTTTAGTGATATAAAAACACATCAATAATGAAACTTTTTTAAGCATAATCAGGGACATTAAATAAAACAACTTTAACTTCCAGGAATGTTTGAAAACCTGCCAAAGACATGAGCATACTTCCTCCTGAGGACAGTAAAGGAGCCAGAGAGCACAGTGTGAGAACTGAAGAGTTTAGCTGTTTTATGGCTGCCATGTTTAGGCACCTTGGAAAGGCTGCACGAAATCAGCTCACAGAATGCAGCACCTAAACATCACAAAGCATCACTGACTTTACAAATTAATCTGTGTTGACCACTGGAGTCCAAATGAGCCCTTGTGAATAATTATTGATACATTTTCCTTAGTCTCAGAATATTTATGTCTAAAACCTGCCAGGAGGTTAACAATTGGCCATAGACATCTCAAAAAGATAAAGAATTGGCCAATCAAGTTTTTAAAATAAAAATGTATTTTCTAAGAAAAAAGTAGTTTAAAAAAGTATATGTTGCAACATCACAGTGTTCATATGTTTAATTAATATATTGATTTATCATGTAAAGACCCTAATGTTTCCCCAACAGTCTCATGATTATAAAATGTTCTTATGACTCTATGAAATCTATGGAAAATATTATAAACTTTTACCTTTTAAACCTTTTTATTAATACATTTTTTCCTTTTTTTTATTATTATTTTTTTCTTGGTGGAACTTAACAAAACTTTACTAAAATGAATGAAATAATGATAATTGAAACTAAAATGATAATTGAAATACATTTATATGTGTATTTATTTATTTATTTGTGTGTGTGTGTGTGTGTGTGTGTGTGTGTGTGTGTGTGTGTGTGTGTGTGTGTGTGTGT
>JAOUQZ010044129.1:0-11968 GCA_028564935.1 Neosilurus hyrtlii | reverse complement strand
GTATATAACAGTTCCTTACAGCCCACTCAAACACCAGCACCCACCCACACACACACACACACACACACACACACACATACAATACAATACAATATATCTGTCACGCGAGTCTTGCGGGTAATGTTTTGATGATGTGCGTACATCACTCACAATCTTGTTTTGTCTTGTGTGACTTTCATATATGGCACAATATTGAAACTGTCAAGAAGGCAATATGGCAATCTAGTTGATGATGAAATATTACTTGACAAATGACACCAAATGCATTTATATCTTATCTACAATAAAATAAACATGAAGAGATATTACGTAGGTGCTGCCATTGATTTTTCACAAGGATTTCACACAAGGTACAATGTTTTTTTTGTAGAACTTTAAGTATGAATCTGGACCTTTTGCAAATAATTTATGGCTCTAAAGGTGCAAGAGTTCAATCACAAAGAACACATGCAAGTGTTTTATATCTTACCCAGAGACACAAGGTCATTCTGCTATTTCTGAAGATATTTTATTAAGAAATACATTTTCATTATCTAAATAATAACCTGTGTGGCCACCCTGGGTGGACCAATCTACTGAGCAAATAAATGTAAAACTACCCAGATAGATGGCTTGTTTCTATGCTTTTGATCACAGCTTTAATAGAGCCACCTGTGGAGTGCTGTGCGCCAGTCCAGACCTCATTAAGACCATCAGAGAGTCCCGAGAGAGCTTTCGCAAACAACCGTGTGCTAGATTGAAGGATCCTGCGGGATCCAGTGAAAAAGTTGTGTGAACAGGTGGTCATTCATTAATTTGGGAATGTGTTGGGCGGTCGCAATTTGCTTCCTAAAACCTTTATAACATTCATTCTTAGTAACTGCTTTATCGTGGTTAGTATTGCTGTAGTTCAAATGATTCATTTGTTTTGTATTTCATGGTAAGAGGACCAGACAAGTCTTTTTAAATATACTGCGAGTAGGTGAAAGCAAAACTATTAACTGTGAGAACAGATAAGTTGGTCAGAATTTCCTCAGGAGTGAACACACACCTGAATTTTGTGTCATAGAGGTTTCGGCTAAGGAACATCACACTTTACTGCTCAGAAATACCCACCACATCAATAAATGTAAATGCTTCCTTTGGAGGTAAAGAAGAATAAAAGGAAAGCCCTCCAATCTCTCCAGTTACACGGAAAATATGTTTATTTTTATCATCAGGTGGTTTATACTTATGTCTACGAAGATACCCTTTGCTGAAATGCGTGTAATTATTTGCGTAAGCCTGTACCATTTGTAGTTTGCGCTGTAGTTTTGAGTATGTGGACACGTAAGTTCCAAGAAGGTTAAGATAATGGCAATAATAACAGTATACAGATATTAAACTAACAAATCAGATATAAACTAGTAAACTTCTGAATAAAATAAATGTAGGCACATCTACACATAATACTACATTACATTTACATGCATCATGCAGGCATCTGCTTGTTTACATGAATGCATGGTACATATACCAGTACATTAAGAGCACATCATTTCCACAATAACTTTTTATTCAAAGTCGCTCTCCTCACTACTCACAGTACAATGGCGCCCCCTGTGTGAGGATTTGTTACATGCATTTTTTTTTCCCCCTTGAAGAATGTTGTAATACCAGTCGTGTGTTTTGAAGGGCACGGACATAAACTATGCTTGCTAGCATTTGTTTGGGTTTAAGTTTGGTTTAATTTCCTTTTAGCAAAATACCTAGTTTGATTCCTGGTTTATGAAGTCATTGTAAAAAGTGTCGCAATTTATATAGTCGTGACAGATTTGGCTGTTGGTTAAACAAACAAAGGTAAAACGTTACCAGGCAATTTGGAATAGCCAACTGGCCTTATGTGCATGTCTATTGTACTGTGAAACCTGCACAAGCACAGGGAGAACATGCAAACCCAGCACAGAAACACCCAAACCCGGAACCCGAACCCAGGACCTTCTTGCTGTGAGGCGGACGTGCTAACCACTATATTCACTGTGCCACTTGTGTGTGTGTGTGTGTGTGTGTGTGTGTGTGTGTGTGTGTGTGTGTGTATGTATGTATGTATGTGATTTTTTTTTTAGTATTTATTTGAACCTCATTTAAAGTAATATGATCATCAAGTAAATTTGTGAAAAATATTTTCTTGGAATCAGCTGCTCTTGAACCAGTTTCTCAGTTCTGACCATCAGTGATCCTGAAATTGTTTTAACAGTAAAGCAGTCAATAGCTGAACTGTACCTGAAACCAGAAACTAGTGATTAGATTGCGCTTGTACTGGTATAACACACTTTCAGCGCATTTTCCTCTCCAGACTTGCTACGGGCTGGTGACGCAGGCTCACTGAATAGGGTCTAGCAAGCTGCTGTCGGCTCTGACCAGCAATCACCAGGTAGAAAAGTCTTAAGATGCATTCTGTCCTCAGTGCCCTTTTTTTGCCAGGTCCTCAAGTATCATAATACAGGCATTAGTTATATTTTAGTAAAAATCTCTGGGTCTTGTCTAACTTAATTTGTTTTTAATAAATATATTTTAAGATCTAAATAATCATTGTGCCGATGTATTATAGGTATAAACCTTGTTCTCATCACAGACCTGTAGAAGCATTGGAGAACTCATTTTGTTTGGGGAAAAATACTCTCGGCTAGTGGTACTCATTAGGTGAACTTGGGTCCGAAATAGGAAACCTTGACCTAAATCTAAAATTTCCGCTAATTTAACTTTTACGCATGTGGTTTGTAAAAGTGCACCCGATCAGAGATTCCACGTTGTTGTTTTTGTTTGTTGTAAGTCGTTGCACATTGTTTACAGGCATGTGATCTATCAGGTCCAATCACAGCAGCTGGAACCATGTTACAACAGTACAGTCACATGGATAGTCAAATTATCAACCGGTTAGGTGTCAAAGGAGTTAGCAGTCTAGTTCATGGGGGTACGCATGCATGCTGAAATTCCTAAAATGTCATGTTCAACGTTGTCCAATACCAAAAATAATGTTAATTAATATTAGTTTGATAAGCAAAAGGTTATTAGTAAAACCAGGTATATACGCGTTATAATACACAAAATAGTCTACGTTCGTCAGATTAACAAGAAACCAGAGTGTTCAGTTTCTAATGAGACGGTGATCATTGTGAATTTTTTACATTGTGGGACTTTGCTTCACTGAATTCCCTTTCTCTGGACTCTCTACATATTTGTAGTGGACCTTTAAAACCTAATATTTGAGTAGTCATACTCTGTGTTACTAATATAAGGATTTTGCTTATTCAGCATTTTTTGGTTGGGTTTGTTTTATTTCTGGTGCAGAAATGTTCCAGTAATTGATTTTGGGAACAAATATGGATTTAATGTAAAATATATTACATGCTTAGAGATTTTGAGAAATTTTTTTGGCACCATTTTTCGGTGTGCAGTGACCATTATCAACCACTAATTAACCGTATATGGCCAGTTATGAGGTTTGACCTAGATATTCGTTCTTTGTGTATTTCTAAAAATGTTCGGGGGTTAAATCGGGGGTTTTGCAAACTGTTCTGTACATTCATTCATTCATTTGCTGAGCAGCGTGATCCTACTCGGGTCGTGGGAAGACTGTTACCCATCTCAGCCAACTTTGGGCGAAAGCTGGGAACACCCTGAACTGCTTGCCAATCCATAGCAGGGCAACACACACACAACCATTCACACTCACACCTGGGGTTTTGAACAGCCAGTTAGCTTAATATGCACGTCTTTGGATTGTGAGAGAAAACCAGAGTACCAGGAGGAAACCCATGCAAGCACAGGGAGAACATACAATTTCTTTTTTCCAAAGTACTTTTTTTTTTTTTTAAATTGAAGATTTTGAAAATTGTTACTTTTGTAATGTATCACATGATACTAACGTGAATAAAACCCCAAAGAAATATTCCTTGCAGTAACTCTCCAGTCTCGTGGGAAGGCTGAACGAATGGATAGCTTGACACGCCTTTTTAAAAATGCTTGAACGAGTTCATTTCATTTTCAGTTCATGTCCCATCCAGCGGGCATGTGCAGAAGCAGTGGTAACACGAGCAGCATCGTTCCCATATTGGCCTAAATATCTTATGTACACGTTAAGGAATTAAATGTGACATTCACTAGCAGGCAGCTCAGAACCAAAACAGGTTACAGGACTGTGAAGTTTCCAGCTGTGAACTGTTCACTGTTTTCATACAGAGCAAATTTAAAGCTTCACTGGGTACGAAGTTCATGGAAACCAGTGCTACTCTATGTTTTGTGGGTCTGTCACACCACAGGAAATGCCTAACAATGTCATTACTCCGGTGCGGGGTAATAAATGAGTGTGTGAGAATTTAATTTAGCTTTGTTCGGTTTTCAGGATTGTAAGTCTCTGCCTCGTTGTTTTTTTTAGCCTTTCAGAAGCTCTTACATGGTTTAGGTTTTTACTACACTTTTACAAGTAGTTTCTTCTTATCTGGTGAAAACACCACTATATGTAATACAATTGGCAGGATGAGTGAACTCTATTATAAAGTGTTAGGGTGAATTAGCTTAATGTGGGGCATAAGTTGATTCACCTTATCAAACATAATAATTTGAGCCCCCTGAAAGGGGAACCACACTAGTTGCTACCTACCCGTTATAAACAATTGGCTTCCGTTTTGCTGACCTTTATATACAACGACCCTTTCATAAACATGGTTTAGGTTTTTTTCCCCATGTTGATACTTGGAGAATTTGACGGTGATATGTCAAGCAGCTCTTGTAATATAGGCATGCGCATCCACAAAGAAAAAAATAGACCACAGGGGTCCAGACGCTCCCGCCGAAAGGACCGTTTGATAACATGCCAATATAGAACAAGCATAGCAAGTTTGAAAGCCCCAGCTTTAGCGTACGGAAAGTAAATGTCCAGAAAACTAATATAGGATTTTGCCTCTGTGACCTTGTAAAGTAGGTCAAGGTCACTCACACAGAAACTCATCCTCATATACTCATATATTTAAATACCCCTTTGAGTTAAAGGGGTTCACAATTAACAAGAAAAGAATAAAATTTGAAGTTCTGAGGCCATTTTTAGACATTTATAGTTGCCTTATTAATTGTATACACACTATTGTATTGTACATCATACAAGTTTTGTACATTGTACAAGTTTGATGACAAAATGTTTTAAGCTTACTGAAATATTAAATTTTGAAAATTGAAGATTTGATACTTAAGTAAATAAAATATTAAAAAAAAAAAAAACTTAGCATGTAGTGCTACAATAACTGCAACTAAACGTTTCCGGTAACTGTTGATCAGTCCTGCACGTCGGCCTGGAGAAATTTCAAATGTTGTTAAATGTTCTCCTGATGGTGGACTCATGAATATTAACATTAGCCAATGCAAGAGAGGCCTTCGGTTTCTTAGAAGTTACCCTGGGTTCCTTTTTGCGACCTTGCTGACTATTATACGCCTTGCTCTTGGAATGATCTTAGGTGGTCGACCACTCCTGGGTAGAGTTTTGTAAACTTCTCTATCCTGATGAGCATCAACAATCCTTTTTCTGAGGTTCTCGGAAATCTCCTTTATCTGAGCCATGATACACTTTCACTACTAATAATTTTACTAAAGTATTTTTGTCTCATTTATTTAACTGGGTTCTCTTTGACTACTTTTAGGACTTGTGTGAAAATCTGATGATGTTTTAGGTCATATTTATACTGAAATGTATAAAATCTTTCCCAAACTTTATAGCACTATATAATATTATAACATTATTGTTCTATTAAAATTAGGTGATTAAGGACACCATGGAATGTGCTTTTCTTTGTCCTGGGGTTCAGAAAACCACCCCTGAATAATTATAGTATTATACGGAAACATCACCAGGAAAGTGTGTTTGCACTGAACGGTGCACCTGGTCCTGGAAAAATTGCATCATATTTGCTGCCAGTGGCACAAGCATGCAAAGCACTCTCTGAACTTAATGATTTGCATAGTGTTGGTTGCCTCTACCATTATGTAGCTCCCATCCTACAGTGTGTGTTGAAGGCATTCTTTGTCCTCTTCCAATATATGGAAATATGATAAAAGTAGAGTCTTGAGCTTTTTCCATTGCTCAGGAGTTCAAGTTCTGTACTTGTTACACCAATCATTCAACTGTGCACATTGGTCTTTAATATAAAAACTTGCATGGCAGCCCTAACATAACTTCCATATTTTTTTATTTTTATTTTTTTTGTGTGTTTGTGTGTCTGAGATGCTTTATGGACACCACAGTTCTAATGAACGTAGCCTTCCTGTTGGCTCGACAAGGTGTTTCCGCCCACATAACTACCGCACAGCAGATTTTACTAGTTTTGTGCACGGGTCTGTGTAAATTCTAGAGATGGTCATGCATGAAAATCCCAGGAGGTCAGCAGATTCTGAAATACTCAAACCAGCACATCTGGAACCATCCACCATGGCAACATAGAACACCCCCCCCCCCCCCCCCCCCCCCCCGATATTTGATATTAACTTTATCTGAAGCTCTTGACCTGAATCCTCGTGATTTTATACATCGCACTCATGCACATGATTGGCAGATTGGATGATGGCATGAATGTGCAGGTGTACATGAGTTTGTGTCAAGTGCAGGTTAAGATATGGACTATGTGCCAATCTGCCATAACATTAAAACCAGATAATCTTATTAAAGTGGCACTTGTTAAAGGGTGAGATCTATTAAGTAATAACTGAACATTTGGGTCTTTATTAATATGATCTAAACAAATAAAAAAAGGTCTTGCTTTAGTTACTACCCACCAAAAGTGGTTTGAGGAAGGACAACCTGTGAACCGGAGTTAGAGTCATGGGTGGCCATGACTCACTGATGCATATAATGGAACAAGGACTAGATGATCTTGTTTAATTACATAGATGGAGGTACTATAGGGAACGGTGTTAAAGGATACAGTGCATTGCAGCTGGTCAGATTCCCTTTATCCTTTGTATTTCTGAACCCTGTCTTAGTCTGATACAGTCTGATACACTCGAAAAAGCTCACCAGACCATCCCACACAACCATTCACACCTAGGGGCAATTTGGAAAACGCCAATGGATGTATTTGGACTGTGCGAGGAAACCGGAGTACCTGGATTAAACCCACTCAAGCATGGGAGAACATGGGTATTGGAATTCCTGTCTGTCCCTCATTGCATCTGTGGGTCACATTGTTTCTTTTATATAGGCAATTTTAATTTTTTATTTTATGGGAAATGTCTATTACCTAAACTTGTGACCTTGTCCTCACCTTGTCCTTTGACCCTGACATTCCAAAAATTAATCATCTCTGGGACTCATTTAAGGCAGTATCTCCACCAAGTTTGGTGAAAATCATTGCACGGGTGTGATCAAGATTTTGATCACAGACAAACTGACAGATGGACAGACAACCAAAGGCCAGTGTTTACAATACCCTCGCTAAAACTTGCTTTTGCACTCGTCTTGACTATGGAGCTGGCTTCCTGAGTGAACATTAGAAAATGTTTCTTTTTTGTACAATTTAGTGTCTGCAACACAGTGAACTGCCAGTAATTTTCTTGAAAAATAACAATTTTCCTGTAAATATGTCACCTAGAATTACTGGCACTCTCAATTAAAATCATATTATTAACTAAACACTGTACCCAATAAGCACAGCATAGTGACTCAGTGGTTAGCACCGGTTGCCTCCCAGGAAGAAGGTTTGGGGTTCAAACGTCAGGGCTGACTGGGGGCTTTCTGTTTCATCCCACAGTCCAGAAACATGCACATACTGGCTACTCTGTACATAGCTGTGAAGGATTGTTAGTGTATCAGCCCTGAGATTGATTGGCGATGTGTTGAGTGTGTACCCTCTCGTTTTTCTTGAAAGTTAGCCTCCAAGATTGCCTCCAGCTTGCCCCGTGACCCTGATGGGTACAGATGATGAGTGAACAGAAATACCCAATAATTATACTCACTGACTCACTCATTTTCTGAATTGCTTAATCCTACTATTACAGATGCCGGGAGGCTAAACCTATCTCAGCAGATACTCGACCGCTCACCCCGCCAATGCAGGACACCCAATTATTACAGTTTTATGAAATAATAGTTAATTCTGAAAAATGTATGGCAGATGTATAGTGAATGTACTGCCACTTAATGATATTTTAAGTGAACATAAATGCCACGTCCAAATTCCTTAGCCTTACCACTTGACTTGTATTTTCTTCTGGGGATCAAGTGGTAGTGGCCATCTAGCCCTCCAGCTAGCCCTCCGTATGCAGTGTAATCAGATGCACACGCCAATAGATGGGTAGAAGAAATTACCCAGAATGCTTTGTGAACTGAGACAAAATGTACCATGCAGCATGGCTACCAGCACTTGGAAAGAAGCCTTATTGATTTTCCTGTGGTTGGCACGCGTGGCACCGGACCGTAACACCGTACTGCTATATAGCACATATCGAAAGCTAACACAAATGAACAGAGCAAGACCTGCTGTCAGAGCTGGTCTCTTACGTATATGCCATTGTTGGCTACTGATGATGTAATGAGTAGTCTCCTGTTTTCGAGGTAAAGCTTTCAACCCCCACCACTTGTAGCTCTATTTTGAAGGGCTATTACTCAGTGAAGGGCACTCCAAAAATAGTGGTAGGGTCAAGGGGAAAGAACTGGGATTAGACAAAAATGTCATTCTTAAAAATGTTATTTATTTCTCTCACAGTCTGTAAAAAATGCCACTGTTGCCTTTTACCATGTTCTGTTGCAATGAAGTAAAAATATGAGGTTGCAAGCCAGTAGTATGGGAAATACAAAAGAACTTTCACAATAAACTGTTGATCTGCATGAGTCAAGTAATGGGTACAAGAATGCTCAAGCAGTTAAAATGCCATGAATCATGACGAGACCAGAAGAAAAAGCTTCAGAAATTAAAGCCATGAGCCCACACAATGAGACGGGTTCCTCGGAAGCCAAAATATGACAATTTTAGAACTGCACAATTAAGCTGCTTCTTGTGGTTTCTGTTTAAATAAATTCCACTTTCACAACAACAAGCTATTTGGACAACAAGCTGTGTTCCAAGTAAGAAGCTCTTTTTTTTTTCTTTTTTCTTTTTTTAAGAGATCCTTACAAAATGTAACATCTGGATTTCCATTCATCCATCCATCCATTTGCTGAACCGTTTTATCTTAAGGTCGCAAGGAGGCTGGAGCCTATCTCAGCTGACTGTGCGAAGGCGGGGTACACTCCGCACAGCCCCCCATTCCATTACAGGCCCAATACGGACACAACAATTCACACTTGCATTCACACCTAAGGGCAGTTTGGAGCAATCATCAACTTGCAATCCAAAATATCAGCATTGTGAGTCGGGCCAAGATTGGCGGAGGAGCAAATTGGATGCTTAGACGTTCATGTATGAATTTAAATTCAGAAATCTTCTCAAACTGTTAAAATCTCTGCAACCACAACTTGACTTGCGCATCAAAATTGAAGAGGGTGATTCTAGTACAAATAATGACTGCGATAGTTATGAAACTGGAGCCTTGGGCAAGTTTTGTCTTCAAAACACCATGGATTACAGACTTGTATTTTTTATTGACTTTATTTTCAGTGATCTCATAGAGGTTAGTTGTTGGTGGTGTAGTGGTGAGGGTGCGGGGCTTGTGATGGAGAGGTTGTGGGTTCACCTGTTAGACCCATGGGAAAGGACTTAACCACAAGTGTGTCTCTGTTCACCCAGCAGTATAAATGGGTACCAGTAAAAATACTGGGAAGGTAACCTGTTACATACTAGCATCCCATCCAAGAGGAGTTGAATTCCTAGTTGCTTCTGTGATGACCAGGTAGGTCCTCACAGGAAGTAAAGGCCCAACAGAATTTTATGTCACCCACGTCCGCCTACAGTAGGATAGTTTTTCCATGGCTATCCCCTGTAGTTAAGTGATGATTGACAACACAAAGTCGAATAAATTGACATGAAATCGTTCTGTTTGCTTGCGAGGTTAAATATACTAAATCAATTCCCTTATAAATTACTGGATTTTAATTTTACGTTGTGGTAGGAACATCCAGAATGCGGAGAACTGGCGGCGATCTTGCTGGCCTGGGAGCGACGTGTAGGTGGGTAGAACTCGTTGCTTATCTGCGGTGCGTATCTCAAACAACAGGGGAACAAAAGACTCATTTGAGGACTTGTTGGAAAGGGCTTGGCGAGATAAACAATATGTGACAAACTTGGCATTTGCTTGACACTGCGGGAGCATGGTGCTCGCCAAAAATTTAATTCATTCATTCATCTTCTTCCGCTTGTTCCGAGGTCTGGTCACCGGGCCAGCAGCCTGAGCAGTGAGGTCCAGACGTCCCTTTCCTCAGCCACTTCCTCCAGTACTTCTGGGGGTTCCATATGCTAAAACTCTCTTCCAATCGGAATTTAATGAAACTCTGGCATTAAGACTGTTTTCTAGTCTTTTGAGAAGATTGGTTACTTCAGGGTCTCTTGTGAAGATTGAAGGAATCCTGGATTCTGTTAAGTATGTCGACCTCGACTCGTACTCGACGCTTGGCGACTTTGTTCTCATAAAGAATTCTCTCAGCAGATTTCTTACAAGGTAGGTCGCCTGTCGTTTTCCCTAACTCTCCACAGCACCCAGTATTCCCAGGCCGTCTCCCACCCAAGTACTAACCAGGCCTGGTCTTGCTTAGCTTCCGAGATCAGACCGGATTGGGCGTTCACAGGGTGACTAGAGGGTTGCTTCTAAGTAAAAGGATATTTTAGCCAAAAACCTGGTTGGCTCAAGGAGGATTTTTAGAGGTTTCTAAATCAAATGCTCAAAGAAACATAAAATTTCTGAAAGTTTTTAGCACTGAACATCTTACCTTTCAAATGCCAACCTTCTACTCAGATGTTTTATTACTAGTCTGTATTACGTTTAAAGCTGTAGTTTGACTGTTGGCAAGTTGCTGAGTTTTCTAATGTGGTTTTTCTTTATTTGCACTGTCAGAGGTTATATGGTTATATATGAAAGTCTCTCAAATGGCTCTTCTCCTGTGAATAGCATGGCGAGGCACCAGCACATATTTGAAATGAAGCCAGCCATCTTTCATTTGATGTTAATGTGCAGCTTTTTGTTTGAGCGGACTTAAAGCACAAGGAATAGCAAGTTTGTTTTAGTGAGTGTGGGCACCCAAGCACGAGTGTGAGAATACTTGAATTCTTTAGTGAGCGTACAGTACAAATGAGCAGACTTTTTACTTCATTCCTGCCCACACACCAAAACAAAGCTAAGTGTTTCAATACTTTCATCTCCAGCTCCATTGTATTGTATCTGATGAAGGCTGCAGACAGTGTGAATAGGAAGCCTTTAAAGATAGAGGGATTTCCTTGGCTCATGAAATGGCTTGTGGTGAAATTAAAATGAATCTGAAACAATAAAGGGCCAGTGTCATGCTTGTTTGAAGAAAATAGGCAAATTACTATCAGTGGGGTTATAACCATTAATAGCGAGCTTCATAATTATGCAAAAGCCGTAGAATCATGAGCTTGGATTGTAGTCGCGTTCATGCTCACGTGCCCACACAGGCAACCCAATAAATAAAGAAAATAGCAGGAGAAATATATCGTTTAAAATTAAGGAATATAACGTTGTCGCAGTCAGAGTTGAGTGCACTTGCACTTTGAGGAATATTTTTTGTGGTTGGTTAATGTTATACTAGAAAAATTCTGAGAAATTTTGAGATGTGGCTGCAACTGGCAGGGTAAACGTGGAGAGTCTGTTGTAGGTAGCTGATATTTCCAGGTATTTAAGAGTTTTATACAACCCCTGGCATAAATTGTGGAATCATTGCACCTCGAGAATGTCTTTGGATTGTCAGAGGATACCGGAGTACCCGGAGGAAACCCACACAAGCACAGTGGGTACACGCAAACTCCATACAGAAATACCCTTGCCGAGGCAGGGACTCGAAACCAGGCCCTTCTTG
>JAOUQZ010044128.1:0-11968 GCA_028564935.1 Neosilurus hyrtlii | reverse complement strand
TCCGGTTTCCTCCCACAGTCCAAAAACATGCACGGTAGGCTAATTGGCTGTTCCAAATCACCCCTAGGTGTGAGTGTAAATGGTTGTGTGACTGATGGCCCTGCGATGGCCTGGCGAGCTGTTCAGAAAATGAATGAATGAATGAATGAATGAATGAATGAATGAAGGAATGAATATGAATATATGTCTGTGGATGAGCCTTAATGCAGTATGAAAGTGTTCAAGTGCTGCTTGCTGTATAACTCTCTTTGGGGATAATGTGTTATCCTGCTCAGGAGTCACAGTAGATCCTGTTCTATGAATAGTGGCCATGAAGCAGTCCCTCTATGAAAGGAAAAACAGCATGAAACCAATAACCATAAGTTTAAAAAAGGACATGTCACTGAAAAAGGTTTCAACTTAAAAAAAAAAAAAAGAAGAGTCGGCTCAGAATGTATTTATAAAAATTTGGCTACATCTTAGACACCGCTGCTACCACCATGTTACTTATACTGATTAACATGC
This sequence comes from Neosilurus hyrtlii, assembly GCA_028564935.1. Taxonomy (NCBI): domain Eukaryota; kingdom Metazoa; phylum Chordata; class Actinopteri; order Siluriformes; family Plotosidae; genus Neosilurus; species Neosilurus hyrtlii. Next base: position 11,464 of record JAOUQZ010044128.1, on the reverse strand, counting down.
TAGAGATAAATAAAGTCTACACACTGTACACGGTCCAGGGCTGGAATTGGGGGGGAGGGGGGGGTTGCTATCAATCAATCAATCAATCAATTAAGTAATTGTTTAACTAAATAAATAATAATTTACAAACAAAATTTTAAAAACGCTCTTGTTCATGGACACGGCTCTACACTTTGAAGCGTTCAGCAGTGCAGCCTGTGCGGATGGCTGTCACATCCATGCTGCGATGCCCCTGCCGCTTTTCCGTCAACGCCTTTCTTTTTTCCTCCATCTGTAAAAACGCACTATTAAAAGCCCAGTCTTGAGGCATCAGACTTCAGAAACATGAGCTCAACATGGAGTGGGAGTGAAGACGCTGGCGCTCCAGGGCTGATCGCAGTCCTTGTGAACAGATAACTGATCCTTGGCTATTTATGGACGTCACTCTAATAGGAAAGACCTTGCCATGGGGCATTGTTGAATGTAAACATGTGGCGAATACGAAACTCTGGTACATTAACAAGCTCCCACTTGTTCATGGAATAAAAATTTTGCACTTAACATGGAAGAACCCAAAAGGCACAAAGCATTTAACTGTGATGAATGCAACAGTCGCCGTGACGACCAAAGGAACAAAAACGTTGAAAGGTGTAAAAATTTGTACGTAAACACTTTATAATAGGCTTTTATTGTTACCATCAAATAAAAACACTCTCTCGCTCATTCGCATGGGGGCTGGAGCCTATCTCAGCCTAAACTGGGCAAAGGCAGGGTACAACCTGAACTAGGGGTGATTTACAACAGCTTATTAACCTAATGTGCATGTCTTAGGACTGTTAGAGGAAACAGGAGTACCAGGAGGAACCCCAGGGAGAACAGGCAAACTCCACACAGAAACACCCTGAGACCAGGACTCGAACCCAGTGCCTCCTTGCTGTGAGACAGACGTGCTAACCACTACTTCACCATGCGTGGACACACTATGTAATTTAATTAGAATGAATAGGGTGAACAAACTTTTGACTGTACTCTTTAAAAACCTCATAGCGTCGCTCCAGCTCCCAGCCCACAGGGCAGAGTCGGCTGAGATGGGCGCCAGCCTCCCCGCGACCCTAATTAGGATTAAGCGGTTCAGAAAATGACATGACATGACTTTACCACCGCGCTTTTGGATTCTCGAATCTGATTGCTCATTCATTTTCTCTAATTTCGGCTCAGACAGCAATGCCGGCTGTAATTCAAATAGCACGACTATATTAATGCACTTATTTGAATAGAGCACGGACCCTTATAGTGACTATTATTACTTATGGTAACAACTTTCACAGGAAAGTCTTCAAGAAGTCCTTTTTGGAAACATGAACAGCAGTATTTTTGTGCATTATTAACTTCAAGAAATGGAAAATAAAAGGGTAATAGAAGAAATGTTTATGTTAGGATAGGACAGATTTTATTCATGTTCTACAACCTAATGTACTGTAATAAATGTACATTATCTCCACTAAGGAGGTCATTTTACTGTCAGTGCTGATTTGTTTGTTTGCAACTTTCATTCATTCATTAATTCATTTTCTGATTCGCTTAATCCTAATTAGGGTCGCGGGGAGGCTGGCGCCCATCTCAGACGACTCTGGACACAGAGTACACCCTGGACAGCTCGCCAGGCCATCGCAGGGCAGAAACATGCTGACAGCTATGCAGCTAACTATTGATGAAAATCAGCAATGGTTCTTTTACCTACCTCCCACCATAGACAGTGCGAGACATGGCCGGCATTTGATAGCCCAGTTAGCTGCACTGGGGGGACAGCAGTGACAACCCACTGATAGTGGGGCTTGAACCCCTGACCTTGGGATCAGTAATCCAGCACCCTACCACCGGGCCACCACTGGCCCTGTTTGTAACTTCACTCAGAAAATTATGAACCGATTATGGTCATTTGTTTTGGAGTGGTGGAGTATGGCCCAAGTATCACTCCATTAGATCTTGAACACAATTCACATCTAGTAACTTTTAAAGGATTCAGGCAATTTTAACTCCAAAAGTAAAGACTACAGCACATCCCAACAAGTTTGGCCAGGATCTGAGCAGTATTCCCAGGATTGATGATCCAGAATGTTGGAATATTCAGGACTTGTTGAGAAAAGGATTGTGAAAATAATATTTGGCATAAATGAAAATAAGGAGGGGAATGATCTGCCTTGGTGGAGGTTTGCGCTCTAAAGAGTTTCTAGTTGAATAATATACGTTGCGATGTTGGCAGTGACTCCACTTCACATGGCCTATAGCAGCACTTCTGGTGAAGATTTCTTCCTTCCAAAGGAGACCCTGAATATTTGCCAGAATTTTTTGGCTTGCGTTTACTAACTATTTGTTAGGAACCTCCTCGATAAAGACAACACACCACTATAAACATCCTATTTGGAAACCCAGAGAAAAATACAGTTTTGGCCCAAAATGTCAGTCATTTCAGCCAATCGCTCACTCACTCATTTGCCAAACGACTTAATTCTAGTAGGGTCGCAGGAATTCTGGATCTCAGCTGACACTGGGCAAATGTGGGGTACACCCTGAACAGCTCGCAAGACTATCACAGAGCAGCACACACACAACTGTTCACAGCCAGTCAGCCTAATGTGCATGTTTTTAGACTGTGGGAGGAAACCTGCATACCCTGAGGAAACCCACACAAGCAAAGGGAGAAAATGCAAACTCCACATAGAATCGCCCTTGCAGAGCGCAGGACACAAAACCAGGACCTTCAGCCAATCAGAATCACAATCTCTCATCTAGAAAAAAAAGTTTCAACAGTATTTTCTCAGAGTTGCTGAAAAAATCATAATATCAGAAAAATGAAAACAGGAAAAGGTCTATTTTTTCCTGACCTGCTAACATTTATCAGATCTCTATTGTATATAATCCTCTATTGTGAACAACTCAGAAAGTCTGTGGAAACAAACAACAAGTTCCTTCCTAAAATTAAACATTTTTTTCCTTTTATTTAGTTTTTTTTTTTTACATTGTTATGTCCAGATTATTTTTAAGCTGTACACATAGCATAGACCTGCAGTGAATTGCGCTGATATTCCTGAAGCATTTAATTCAGAAGCACTGAAATTCCCAAAGCCTTCAATTAACCAGAATACGCAGTTCATAATCGTGACAAATAATTACACTAAAGAAAAAACTTCATGTGTTGGAGGGCAGTAGATCGTTAAAGCTGTAGCTAGACCAACCGCCGAGCACAGAGGCTTCCCCCAGGACACGCAAATGAAAAGGATGGAAGATGTTTAATATAATAAGCAGCACCACAGAAGGAAAATTTTCAAAGAATCAATGGCAATTTAATTTTACATTTTTGGAGCCTGTAGCTTCAGCATCTAATGGCTTTAATCAAATCATCTGGCATTCAAAAAGAAGTGAGGGCTGCAAAGATGAGAAGAGGAAAGAAAGAGCAAGTGTTCCGCTGTCTACAGAACTCTTCCAAATTACATGCATTTACACCACGGCATTAAGCCTTTAAAAATGTATTTAACATTATGAAATGATATGCTGGAATTACCAAGGTGGTTAAATAGCTAACAATTACATATTGAATGTTACTTTTTTTTTAACTCTGCAAAAGATGTGGTTTTAATAAAACTACAAATCATAAAACAATCTTCTGTAAAATATATAAAATTCGGATAAAGCACCTCAATAAAAACAACTTATTCTACCTGTTTGCATCTAAAACTCCAATTCTTCCTTTCCGGTTTATAAATTAAACATTATTAGAGAGTTATTTATTATTTTTATTATTATTATTCATCCATTCATTGATTTCTGAAGCACTTAATTCTAATTAGGGTCGCGGGGAGTCTGGCGCCCATCTCAGCGGACTCTGGGCGAGGGCAGAGTACACCCTGGACAGCACGCCAGGCCATCGCAGGGCAGAAACACGCTGACGGCAATTCAGCCTACTCTTTAGGAAAATCAGCAATGGTTCTTTTACATGCCTCTCACCATAGACAGAAAGAGGCATTGCCAGCCTTTGATAACCCAGTTAGCTGCACTGGGGGACAGCAGTGTCAACCTACCACCAGCCCACCACTGCCCCTATTATTATTTGTCCGCTCGGTCCTAAAAGGTTATTCAGTTTAGCAAGCCACTGATTAGCTAAATTATATGTTTACATAATTAGAAGTTCAGAGCACACGTGTGTCTTTGTAAATTCGAATTTTTCTTCTAATATAGTATACAGTAATCTAATATAGCCATAGTAACTAATGTAGTAGTGATGTTATTAGTAATATTAGCATAAACACGTCATTTGGGTAACATAACATAACCTAACGTTAGGACCTATCATACAACAATAACTGATGTTACTCCAACTAAAATACTATTACTAATTTTGTATAGTTTTTCCACCGAAAAAGAGTGAAATTATATAAGCCAGTTGGTGTCACGCGAAAGGTCGTTGAATGCGTGTGTTCGCGCCAACAGTTATTATTATCGAATGCAATATGGAAACTGTTTGATTGACTGTCCAATAATTTCACGTAAAAGCATTGAAAGCAAACTGCAGGAATGAGGATGACGGATAGCCAGTTTGGATGGGTGAACATACACATGCTCTCTCAACCAGTGAAAAAGCATGTGGTGAGACAATGAACCGTTTCCCACAGCTCTGACATATACTTGTACTCGCCAGTGAAAGAGTCGGCATTACCTACCTGTACAAGAAGGCATACCTTATGTCAGATTGCACTGAAATACAGTCCATTTGTGTGGATTTTAAGCATGCTCAATACAGTTTGACATGTTTTCTCCGTAATTAATCATGCATGTCCTCTATCAGTGGCAGCCACAGACTTTAAAAAAAAGCAATAATTTATTTTAATTTTCAGTTGTACTGTGTAGAGGAAAAGCGCTTGTACCAAGCTGAATGTGTTGTGTGTGCTCATGCACGCAATGTTGTCATGGAAATGATAACAATAACACATTGTTGATAAGAGTAGTTTCCTAATCTACAATCACGGTCTCTCTGTGTAATATTATGCTTCCTCCAGTGTATTCTGTTCCTCTCCAGCTTAACTGTGCCAGTGAGGTAGGAACAGCTTCGGAGAGTGCGTCTCTAGATAACACTATTTAAAGGTTTAAACAGGATAATGCTCTACTTTTTAAAGTAATAGTGCTTATATGATAGCTCCTGCTCCCCTGGAGAAGTTAGCAGGCATTTCCAAAATGAAAAAGATTATATATATAAATAAATATAAAAATACTCTAATTTAATTGGTTGGCACTGGGGTAAGAAACTGTGTTACTCCGGAGTTTTATGTCTGTACGAATTTACATTTTGAATTAAAGATGGATCTGCTCGTATTCAGAAACTGATTGAATGTTGACTCATTCTTTAATTCATTATGTTTAAAACTGGTGTAATGAAAATTAAAAATAAAATACATAAATAAATAAATGAATAACTGGCCAATTATGGATTCATAACCAAAAGATAAATTATATTAAATATATTTTTAACATGTTATTTTTACTTAATTAAATGACTACTGCAACAAACTCACAAGTAGACATATTTTATTTTGCCAACCAAAAGAATCTGGCAGCCTGGACAAGCTGAACCGGTGACTGTTCATAGGGTCTATATCAAAATTTCATGTTTTGTGACACCATCATCGGTCTGATAAAAGAAACATGAACTGAATCATCGGTGACTTTGAGCAAGGCAGGAAGAACATCATCTCGTGCAACACTCCCAATTGATAGGGATCTATTTCATCTCCACTCTTCACCACCATCTTCACCAAGCTGAGAAAAGAATCAATTTCAAACACTCTAGATCCGAGTGACGCTGCCTGGGGGGCAGTGATGGCTCAGTGGTCAAGGCTCTGGATCCGATGAGCCTTACTAATCTGAAGGTTGGTGGTTCAAGCCCCAGCCCCAGTCCCAGCAACCTGCCACTGTTGGATCCTTAAGCAAGGCCCTTAACCCTCAGTTGCTCAGTTTTTTTGAGATTTTGAGAATTTTGTTTTTGAAGTGCATACCCATAAAAAAATTTGAGTCTCAGAGGTATACTTGATTCTTATACAGATCAAAAGATACAAACGTACAAAATGCAAGTAGATAGAAATGTAGATAACCAAATGTTGATAACACATTCTTATGCGTTTTGTACTCAACCAATGGAATGCTCTCGAAGCCATTTAGACACCACCCTAAGGAGGGGGTCTTGCTCTCTGGGAGGTAGCAACTCTTCAGCGGCAAACGCCGTCTGTTGATGCGCATTTGGGTTTGTGTTTTCTCTCTCTCACCTGTCAATCACAGCAATGCCAGTGCTGGGTCTCAACTCACGTACTTAGGTACTTACTCTTGATAAGACGACGACATGCAGTGCAGTATTAATACCTGTATGATGTACTCAAAAATGGTACAAAAACAGCAATAAAAAAAATCTATTCTACAAAAGTACCCACTTCTTACCCTCAAGTTTCACATGTACGAAAGGGGCAGGACTTTCAACCTTTCCAAATATTGCAGCTGAAGACAAGGGGTTCAGACACTTCTTCTGCGTTTAAAAACCTATTCAAGTAGTGTTGAAAAACTAAATTCGTCTCTCAGTAAGCACTGACTTTACAAACACCAAGTCTGTTGGTAAATCTTGTATCGCCTCTAGCCTTGGCATTGACCAGTAGGTCCACAAGTCTAAGGAAGTAAACAATACATATTTATTCTCTCAAAACAACCTTTTTCCCCCGAATACATTTTTAATCTCAGGACATTTACACTTAATGTTTTTCGCAGATCTCAGGGTCACACATTTTGTCATGTACTCATTCATATACCTACTTTGTCTGATGTCGTCCTCGTGTCTGTAAACAGCACAGAAAAAAAGACACGATGACACGAATGGAAAATTTGATTAGCCGAGAGACTTCCGAGGTTTTTGTTCACCAACCTTCAACTAACAAGTGAGAACTTGTTGAGTTACTAGATTTTACCAGAACTAAATCTCCATGAACATGCAGAACTTTCTTAATTTACATACATTGTAGGCTGTAGAAGAATCCAGTTACTCCAGTCAGCACATAAGCCCAAATTCTCAAAATCTTGGAGAGCAAAATTTTAAAAAGAGGTGAGAAAAAACTCTGATGTGGTCAAATGGTGTGATTACTATATCCGATCAGCGTAATGGCACCTTTCCTGATAAGTTATCAATCTGAGACAACACTAACCTATCAAAATTCACGCACTACTCTGTCATTAAGAACATAGCGTACAACAGTGATGTATGCGGACGGAGACGCTCAAATGCAGACACAGGATGTATACGGAAGTGTGTGGATAGCACTGATCTCTAACTGTGTTGTGCTGTTATCTCTGTATCGCAGCCTGTACCACAGCTGGCAAAGATGCCGTTTGCTGAATCAGTGGGTCCTCCTTGCTCTTTCCATCCACTTTAATGGACAGTCTGAGCTGGAGCTGGGAAGGGTCCTAGAAGTGTCAAACATTTTCCGCTTCATGATTATGGATTATGGATCTCCTGACTCATGTCGGTATGCAACAGAATCAGTTTTATTGGCCAAACAAGGAATTTGACTCCAGTATAACGTCGCTAATTTAAGTTAGCTTATACAGGCATTTAACCAAATAAAGGTTAATATAAAGTAAAGAAATAGACTATAAGGAATTATGTTCCAAAAAAGTCAAAAATATAATATAAAACTTACAGTATACTGCAGAAATTGTCACAGACATTGAGTGAAAACCAGTGGAGTAGTGAACAAACATGTGTACAATGGGTTATTCCTGGGATCTTTTAACAGTTCTTTGCCACCCATAGTTATTCATTCATTTTCTAAGCTGCTTAATCCCTATGAAAGTCGTGGGGAGGCTCGCGCCCAGCTCGCAAGGCCTTTTCAGGGCAAACACACATATACTAAGGGCAATTTGGAACAGCCAATTAGCCTACTGTGGTTGGTTTTGGACTGTGAGAGGAAACCGGTGTACTTGGAGGAAACCCACGCAAGCAAGGAGAACATGCAAGCTCTACTCAGAAATGCTGCTTTCAGTTACACTTCCAAGTACTGGCATGCTCTGTGAATAGTTTTTATAGTTTTTATGTTGAACTTATCTGAATTACTACAGCTGATTACAGTTGGAAACGTTTTTGCTTATTTGTGTTCTAAGGTTTTGAGTGTGGTCTAACAGAGAAAAAAAAATTAAATTGATGCAGCATCAATTTCCGGGTGCAGGTGCTGATGAGAAACTGGGACTTTTTTTTTAATTGTTTTTTTATTTTTATTATCCAACCTTTCCAATATCTTTCACTTGGCTGTTATAAGTTGCACTGAGTAAATACAGCTTCATCTTCATTTCAGGCTGTAAAGCAACACAATGTGAATAATTTGAAGGGAGTGACTCTTTTCTATACTCACTGTACCTTCCACACTCTCCCTATTGCATACAGCATTATTTTCAATGTAGCTATTGAATATCTTGCAGCCAAAATGTGTGATTACTTTTTTTTTTAAAGTGCATCAAAAAACATTTTTTTAAATAATTAAAAATAAAATCCAACAAGAAAGCATACGTGTGTGCGTTCCAACTGATTTTGCACTGAATATGAAAAGTAATAGCTTATTAAAAAAAATTACATTAATGTCCTTCAAAGAAAACACAGTCTTTTTGAATGCTGTAGAAAAATGCCTGTATGAACAGGAACTAAAGGTGATTTCAATCTCAGGCACATTCTGTTCATCGCTTATTTATGCCCCCACACACACACACACACACACACACACACACACACACACACACATCTGCCAACAGAATGATCCACACGAATGGGGAGAGGCTGTGTGTGTCATGCGTGTCATGCATATTGTTAATAAATGATATAAAGTCCTTTATAGCATTGTTTCAAAATCAGCTTAAATGAATTCGATATCTACGCCGTCATCAGGGCGCTTAAACCAGAGGAGACGCCAGAGTGTACATCAAGTGGCTTCATCAATGCAATGCCACGTCCCACAAGCCTTGGCGTTTACATTTGTATGCAGCTGAATTATGTATCTTGCGTCTCCTGGCAGCCACAAGCGCAGCTCCCTCAACTGGCTCCTTGTACACCGTGTCCGCATATAGAGAAGGAATAATAGTGTGATATGGTGCAGCATACTGTATATGGAATGGCTGATGGAGGGAGGGTGTTATGTTGGTACTCAGGAGCTGCATGTGTGAGAGGGTTTTTGCTCCATCCCCTTCCCCCCACTTCCTTTTTTTTCCTCCAAAAATAAGCATGTGAACCATACATTAATCAGAAGAGGGTGCTCAGAGTTATTTCCATAGGTCAGCGCCCCGGCCCCTTCCCCCGTCTCAGCCATTATTGCACGCCTTTTGTCTGTGACAGATGTGGGTTCGGATGCAGGCGATCAGATGGAAGAAGCCGGCGCAACCTCCCCCACACAGCATTACCGACCACTCCAACAGTCTTTGTGCTTGCTCGGTGGTGAACACCCTCACGGGTCGTGCCACCGTTTTGTGTCTGATCCTACATACGCCATGAGATCTTCCAAGATAGCGCCAACAAGTCACGACTGTTTGTTTCTGATCGGAATTTCTGCTTGTGTACTGGGGTCAGGGATGTTCGGTTACATAAAGCATCTATAATACTGACTGTGTGTGCAGGGAGCCGAGCGATCCCCGCGAGACTGCTTTACGATCACGACAAGATATGAGTGTTTTCTTTACTGTGTTAAAGCAGCTGAAGGATGACGGGATGGCGGTGGTTACGAGTTTCAGAATGATTTCAGTGTTTAGCCATTTTGCGTCGAACCCTGCTGTGTTTTTCTCACCGGTGCGCTTTGTTAAGCAGACGAGAAAGAACGCTGCAATCACGCTTGATGAAAACAATGGGTTAGAGACTGAGCCAAAGCAAGGTGCTCTCAGTCCAGTTCTAATCGAACCCCAGTGCTGTTTGATTGCAACGAGGAGGCTTTTCGACTCTGAATTGAGCCGACAGTGAGACGTCACACAAACACGCCTTCGTTTGGCATTTATTTTACTAAACTGTGCCCGAACTGAGAATGCTTTTCTGTGATCTGCACCAAGTATGTAATCACCTTATGTACCCAGCAGCGGTTTCATATCCTCTGTACTCCGGTGATTTATAGGATTTCTAGCATGCACATTAAACAGGTTTATTTACTCACTCTCCCCTGCCATTTTTCCACTGACCAGTCGATGCAAGAGTTTCACCGCTATGATTTCAGCTCTACGTGCCCCTCAAGTAACACTTTTTGGCTTCTTGGTGCATTCAAATATGTTAAATACCCTCAGAAATGCCTACCAAAATACTCACCTATAAGCGCAGACTGAGCTCTGACTTGCAAGTTGTTACGAATAAAAGCACAAGCCACAGAAAAAAATAAAAAGAGGGGAGAATTCTAGTTTTGCCAAAGCCGCAATCAATAGCCCAGTGTTGTGTTTTCAAGTGTCAGGTATTTTATGACTCAAAGCACTTGGCTTTATATCAAAATCTCAGACAGGGTTGATCAATGTGCTCCTCCGTGTCAGATAAAAGAAAAAAGCAAGCCTGCGCTGACCTTACCTTTGATTTGCATAATTGTCTAGATAAATATTTTTCAGCTTGTAGGTGCAAACTCAGGAGTCGTCTAAGGACTCAAATCAAAAGAAAAGAATGAATCTCGACTTTAAAAACACATCAGGAATGCATGGGGAGGCCTGAGTCGGCCACAAGGTTTGAACCTGGAACCTTCTTGCTATGAGATGGCAATACTAACCACTGACCCACGGGGCCATGACGTTACGTCCGCTATGAAGTCAATTCATGATCCAATAATACATTTCTCAACCTGAGCTACTCCAAATCATATATACACCCCTGGGGTCCAGGAGAGCCTGAAGCCTATCTCAGCTGACACTGGGCGAAGGCGCAGTTCACCCTGAACAGCATGCCAGACCACTGCAGGGCCAAGACAAACACGATCAATCACTCCTGAAGGCGGTTTGGAACAGCTTATTAGCCTAATGGGCATGTCTGTGGACTGTGGAAGGAAATCGGAGTACCCAAAGGAAACCCACACAAGCAAGCTGAGGCTTTTATTAGGTAAAGGAGCAGATCTGGGGGTTCTCAGGCATACAGAGTTCTGGTAAACTGTAGCGTTGGGATGCTGTCGCTCCCTCACTCTACATGCTCACCCAGGTCCGTTGACAGTGGAGTGGCTGATTGCCCAACGCTACAGGGTGCCCTCATGGCTGCCATAGTTAGTCATGCCGGAGTCCCTGCTTGCACCCAGAACTAATAAACTATTCTTTTACCATTACACTGCTATAAGAATACCTAACAACACCCCCCCGTGTTTTGCTGAGGTACACATGCTACACCTTGGATGTCGGTGATCCTGATCCTCCTGCTCTGTGAGTCCTGTGGTCTGTCCTGGTGTGCTGATGCTGGCTGAAGTTC
>JAOUQZ010044127.1:0-11977 GCA_028564935.1 Neosilurus hyrtlii | reverse complement strand
ATATATATATATATATATATATATATATATATATATATATATATATATATATATATATATATATATATATATACCCTGAACAGCTCGCCAGACCATCGCAGGGCACTCACATACTCAACCATTCACCCTCACACCCAAGAGTAAGTTAGAACAGCCAATTAGCCTAATTGTGTTTGTTAGTTGAATAAGTGTCATGATGGATCCTCAATTCAGCATCTTATTCTGTGTAATTATTTTTTAAGTTGGTCACCGGTAATGATGACATTTTCAGGACAGAGGTTCCGGCTACTTTTAGTGGTTCTCCATTTGAACCAAAAGGAAACACTGCACATCAGGATTTGATGTAAAGACAGTTGACAGATTTTTACTTGCTTTTGTAGATTTTGGAATTGGATTAGTCTCATTACCACCTCAAAATGCAAAAGAATCCACAATTTGATTTCTATTTTTCAGATTCAGGAAACACTGGAATGTAGTGTAAAATGAATGCCAATATTGTATGTTTACTTTTTTAAATTAGCGTCAGAGCTGATTCTGCTACTCAGCTAAGCGCATGTCTAAGATACAGAAAAAAGTTTATTGTGCTTGTTGTTGTTGTGTACATATAATTACATTATATTTTAGGTAAACTGTGCATCGGACAGTGGTTGTGTTGTCGGACTTTGCCTAAACAACCATTTCTAAATTACAGAGGCGATGATGCCAGTTTTCAAGACGAGATCCTTGTTGCTGTTCAGAACTCTGCCTTAATGCTAATGTGTTGGTGTTTAATGGATAGGCTCAGGCTTTATTTCCACCAGATGTCCAGTACCGGGGGAATTTATCACAGAAGATATACACATATATACATATACACACACACACACACACACACACGCACACACACGCACACACACGCACACACACGCACACACACGCACATAAAAGTATGGCTAATAAACAAAAACTTTTGACTGACAGTGAAGACTCCTATGAGCAGACAGCTACTCAAAGTGAACTGCACTATAGAGTCATGTCATGTCATTTTCTGAACCGCTTATTCCTAATTAGGGTCGCGGGGAGGCTGGTGCCCATCTCAGCTGACTCTGGGCGAGGGCAGAGTACACCCTGGACAGCTCGCCAGGCCATCGCAGGGCAGAAACACGCTCAAATCAGTCAAATTTCAGGAGCTGCCACCCCCAAAAATATCTTTTAACATACTCCTCATAGCTATAGATCATACAACTTGTGTAAAATTTTTGGCCAATTTATGTCTAGTTCATGAGATTTGGCCCCTTTCAAGAAGGCGGGGTTAATTCTGGAAAGAGATTTACAACTCTGTGATTTTGATTTTCAAATTATAGACCCACAATTTTAATTTTTACATCAGAAAAATGCAAAATAAAATAAATAAATATAATTCACTATGATGCAATTTTTTTTGGTTTGTTTTAGATTTGTATGTTTGTTTATTACACATGAACTATCTAACCATCTAAAACAGAACCATAAAAAAACAGTTGCCAGTATACTTTCTAAAGACCAGAAAAAAGTTCATAATAATTATATTTAATGATTTATGAACCTTAGAAGTTGGCCCAAGAATTATTTAAATTTGTATTTATTTATTTGCTTGTTTGTTTATTTTTGGTTTTTATAGTGGGTATTTATCTCAAAAGAGACAGAAGTTTTTGTGTCATAAGCTAGGAGTCAAACATGCCAAAAACTGGAGAAAAATTTTCAAAAGAAAGAGAAAAAGCTCATTAATCCTTAAATACAACAGTACAAGTTAAATTTCTTGCAGCTTGGCCATTGTACTGTAGATCTAGTTAAAATGCAACTCTAGACAATTTCACATCTATTTCATTTTATTAATTGAGTGTTTGTATATTTTTATTGAGAAAACAAATGTTCATTGGATATTTTAAAATAATTTAATGAGTTGACTTGGAATGAATTAAAATCAATATTTTATTTTCATTTCAACTTTTTCTACTTGTATATGTGGCACATAGAGACCCTGTGTAAGTTGTTACTACAAAACATCAACGATGCTGGTTTGCTTGTTAACCTTTATCTTATTTATTTGCACTGGGTATCATTTTAACCAGAATATCAAAGTGCTTTGAGAGCAACAGCCATTAAATTTGCCTCTTTGCGAAGGATCAATGCAATCCTGCTTTCAAATCCGTTTAGTTGTCATTAAGCCGCCTTCTGAATGGGACAACATTTGTTTCAGGAGAATACCACCGATGTATGCTTCCAACTTAAGCAGCTTTTCCCCCCAAACAACATGCTTATATATTGTAAAGTGAGAATTTTCCTAAAACGAAAAGGGTAAATCTAGATTTTTCAGTTTGCTACAATTCAGAAGCTCATAAAAGGTTTTAAAATAGATTGATTTTTATTAAAGTGGCTTACAATTAGGACCCCTTCAGGATGCAAAAAACTCTTAATTATCCAAAGAACCCTTGAACAGTCTATTTTTTTTTCCAAGTGTGTGAAAACAACACAGTGCTGATTAAATATTGCTATAAATTTGTGAAGACTATAATCCCAGTGCGGTACACACTTTAAAAAAGAGGGCCATTAAATATTCTATGTAGAGCCCTACAACAGAAAGCACCAAGCAGAACCATTTTAAGAGCCAACTTTGATGAGTACTTTCTTTAGGCCTTTGTGCCTATGTGGTATTTTTAAATCCCATAAAAATATTAATATTTTGTACACTACATTGATTTTTGAATAAAAAAAAAAAAAACACTGAACCCAAACTTAAAAGCTTATCTGTTTTTATTAAAATGTGTTGTTTCATGAACCCTTTTTCGTGTAAAAAATATAAAAATGACCAATAACCAAAGAGGGGCGACATTGTAATGCGAAAATTCACGAAAACTCACACCAACCCACAATCACCCCATGCTTTCCTCTGTAATATAAAAATAATTTACATATGAATACATGCCACATTATTCTTTTCTTTGCATGATCGGTCTCTTGTTTGATGTATGCAAACAGAGGCGTATTTGCTTTGTATTTGTCGTATTTGCTTTGTATATGAGTTTTATTTCATTCAGAAGTTCACTAGTTTATATGACTTGTCAGATTATTATCTGTAATCTGTGATTATTGCCATTTATTTCCTTTTTTTTTATATCTGCCGGATTCACGTCCTATGCTCGCGATTTCGCTCTCTCGTGAGAGTAAAACTTCGAAACTCTAAGTACAAAACACCTGCTACTGAAAATATGGATGTGTAACAAGAGTTTGGAAGACTTAACTTTCATTTAACTTCAGTAAAGCATGGGGGTGATACATCATCCCCTTTAGATTCCAACAAAATTTTGGTGGGGGTAGGTATGTTGTAAAATCTGACAGAAATCACATTTTTTATCTCTGAAACCCTTCAGAAAAAAATTACGGCCCTCTTAAGGTGAGGGGCCACGAGGGCCAAAATTCCCAAAAAAAACTACAAAATAGTTTTTGGACTTTTATTATTATGTTCCTCTATATCTATACTACAATTATAATATCAGAAAGGCTTTTTGCATCAACATCCCTTTACGAGCCAGAGTTCCAGGTGAACCAGGGAAGGTAAAAATACAAGTGCCATGGCTAATGACAGAGTCCCTTACAGCAACAATATTAACTGTAGTTAATAAATGGTTTATGCGCCGAATTAAACTTGATGTATTTTATTTGCTTAAACTCAACAAAAAACTGCATGGATCACTTTGTGACCTTTCTTTCAAGATAAACTAAAATTTTATCTTCAAACAGGGAATGAATTGCAAACAGCTGAGGGACTTTAAAAATTTGAAAATGA
Source organism: Neosilurus hyrtlii (assembly GCA_028564935.1). Taxonomy (NCBI): domain Eukaryota; kingdom Metazoa; phylum Chordata; class Actinopteri; order Siluriformes; family Plotosidae; genus Neosilurus; species Neosilurus hyrtlii. The sequence continues at coordinate 8,172 of JAOUQZ010044127.1, read as the reverse complement.
CAACAGTTGAACAACAACAGATTTTGGAAAGACTGCCAGCCTATAGTTTAATAGATGGAAATAGATGGTGACATAAGGCCCTCTTGATATTATTAGCTTAAAAAGAACACATATAGAACAACATAAAATAGGCAGTTTTATTTAATTCCACAGAGGGCACACTGAGTTAGGGCCTGATGAAAAACTGTAGTTTCGCCACAAAAAGTGTCCGCTATAAAAAAATTTAAAAAACCTAAGCCACTGCCATTCATACATATTTATAGGAAACTTAAATGACGAATCACAGGTTTTAATACTGGAGGTACGAGGGCCCCTAATCACCGCTTGCAGCTATATTTCTTATTAAAATCACATGCCGCCTTCTGTTTCCTAAACCTGAACAAACAAAACCTTGCATACATCATATACATCAAAACGTGCTACTGTTTCCACCCCGAAGGGGGGGGGGGGGGGGGGGGGGGGGGGGGGGGGGGGGGATGGTTGGGGGGTGAATTTCTGTTTAAAAAAATTGACTTTTCCATTTCGTATATTCGGTATTTAGTAAATTCTGTTTCAATTCTGTCTTGTTATTAAAGCAGCAGGAGAACCTAATCTATACAATAAACTATCAACCAGATGACTGAAGGAGTTTTCTGGAATATCAATTCATATTTAGTAAAGTAAAAACAAAAAATACCTTAATTATTAACATTTTCAACATCAAACTCTTGTTTACAATAAACTGTGTAAACCAATTAAAAAAAACATGTGGAAGTACAGATAGCACCAATTAGCAATTAAATACTGAAAATCATGTATCACATTATACTGTTCATTTTTATCACCAAGAGATTTTAAATGTCAACAGTGTCTCTGCAGCAAATCAAATTATCATTTCACATCCAAATCACATATAAAGCTTAAAATTTATTATTATCTTACTGTTAACAAAAATTTAACACGGAGGCCTACCTATCTAGCATCGGTAGCATAGTTACGTGCCTGCATCACTGCTACATTGATCAGCTAATACCGGCCCAAGAAACCTGCCGCAACATTCTTTTACAGTATTAGGCAGACGCTCTTATCCAGTGCGACTTACAATTATCATTTTTATACAACTGAGCATTTGAGGGTTAAGAGACTTGCTCAAGGGCCTAACAGTGGTAATAATGGTGTATGAACCGCTGACCTTCGAATCAGTAACCCATCACCTTAACCACTAAGCCTCCACTGCCCTTCGAAACAATTTCGACGCATTCAAACATTCCAAACACTGCGATCTCTGATGTCTCATGTCCCGCAACGCAAACAGGTTTTCTAGATGACAGCTTTCAGGTCTTCAAAATGCAGTTCAGACAGACGTGGGACATACATCTCTCTAATAGTCTAGCTTTTGACTACTGCTCGAACTTGTTTGCAGTGTTTAATTGGGAAACCCTTTATCTTGTTCACCTTCTCTGGATGTCAGCCACAGTTAGCACTTTAACATAGTCCAACACAGAGTCCTCTCGGTGTAATTTCCACACATGCACACTGAGAGGTGTGACCTGCTTCTGTTAAGACTCCACACTGACTTTTGCTTCCTTGTTTGCAAGATGCTTTTTAGATTTTAGACAATCTTTTATAGTATCCACATGTACATAGTCCACACTATGCTGGCAGTATTTGCAAGACAATATTCCTGAATCAGAACGGATTAGCCCTTTCATCAGCACAAACATGAGCAACCAGTGCCGACAATTACATACAACAGTCCTACATGCTGATTGGTTAAAGTGTGTGAATGTCATCATTACATGAACCAGTGAACTTGCAGGTCATAAATGTGGCACAACACATTAAAAGTTCTAGCATGAACTTTTGTATTTTTTTACTGTTTGGTGTCTAATTTTTGACAATTATAAGCTCTGAAATGGAAATTCCGTGTCATCTATTGAATTCCATTTCAGATTTATAAATCCGCGACTTCCGTCTGTTTTCCATGATCATGGATAATCATTGTTTCTAGTCCTGCAAAAAGACACACAGGATTCACATATACAAAGGTAAATACAGAAGTAATTTGCAAATGAATAAATGGCAGAACATACCATTCATTCCTAAAAAGGAGCGCACACACGTCTGATGCATGTGAACAAATCTGCTAGTATAAAGTGTAGAGGTGCCTGGTTGTATTTCCATCGCAGAATAATAATAATAATAATTTTTTTTTAAATAAATAAAGAAAGAAAGTACAGCCCACCTGGTCAGTGCTGTGACCCAATACTTCTTTTGTGAATCGAACTCAACGTGGAAGCTGAACAACATTTGAAAATATTGAAAATTCTTTATGTGTTATCGACCTTTGCGAAGTTGAAGCCGGTGCCTGTAGGTACCAGTTTCCAAGGATGAAAAAAATCTACATTATCAATGTTAAGGGAGTATTACCAAAGAAATATAATTCAACCGTATAATAATAATGTGTGTGTGTGTGTGTGTGTAGGAAAATAGGAAAAAGCCATGCACGGCTTTGCCAGTTGGCCAAGTAAAGACACTGCAGATGTGACAAATAAAGAGATGTGAAGTGTGTGACACCATTTCTTTCTTCCTTTAACAAAACAATTACCTTTCCTTCAATGTTCAAATGGGTCCCAGGCTCAAGATCACCTGTGCAGCCTGTCCAGTGTGATCACAGCATCCCCAGCCTGTGTTTAGGAACTGAAATAAGCTCCATCTCTTAACACCGCCATCAAGATGGCAGGATACACAACAGACTTGGAAAATAAGACAAATAAGCAGAGCAGAAATCTCTGCACGACATGCATGCATGGGAAGTGATATCACCATACAAATCATTTCATTTCTTTCTTTTTTTCTTTTTATTTTTTTACCTTAATTGCAAATCCAGCCTCTGCCTCCTTCCTTAAGAATGCATGTCTTTGTTTCAGCACTTCATCCTCCGACTAGCAGAGCAGCCTGGGCTTGTATTGCTGTGATTCTTATTGTTTTGGCACGAGGGTCCATCCTATAATAAATAAGCCGTTCATGTGCGACGCGCGCGCGCGAGCAGTTTGTAGGAAAATGCGCATCATATCCACGAGCACAATAAAGCTGCGGCGGTTTATTTCCTCCTGCCGGTTCATTCAACAAAATGTAGGCAAGAAACGCAACGCGGGCACGTCGGCACAAAACCCTGTGCTCGGTATTCCCAAATTCGCTTCAATTTTGCCCGTTTATTTTAAAAAAAAAAGCTTCTTCGGTTTGTAAACAGAGCAAACGGTAATAACAAACCAGCACAAACACAGGCGCGCGCGCGCGCACACATATACACACACAGACAGGTTTGTGCTCCAGCATCTTTAGTACGGAGAGTCAGAAGGTTCAAACGGTAATTTACGGCTTCGCCACAAGGTGGAGGAAGAGAGCCTGTATTTCACTTCCTTCATTACATGGCGGCTGGTGGTCAAACAGGGAAGCACGTTTTACTCCTACATCACAAAATGACTCTGTTATTGGATCATGTCATGACTTATAATGTAAATTTTTAGGGATCCCCTGTAAAAGCGAGCCAGATCCAATAAAAAAATCCAGTTTCGAACCAACACCCTGAGATGGTTTCCCGTGGTACGTTCCATTCATCACAGCACTTCCCGTCGGCCGACACACCTTCTTACACCAGGAGAGTTGAAAAGAAGTCATTTTTCCTGACTTTTGACCCAACCCGACCCGAACGCCTCCCTGGTGTGGTGTTTGCGGGCGTGTCCAACCGGGAAGAGACCCTGAGGCCGACCCAGAACACACTGGAGGCGCCACGTCTCTCGGCTGGTCTGGGAACGCCTTGGCGTCCCCCCCTGAAAGAGCTGGAGGAAGAGGATGGGGACGTCTGAACCTCACTGCTGAGGCTGCTGCCCCCGCGACCCGACCCCTGAACAAGCCGAAGAAGATGAATGAATAAAAAGCTAGAATAAAAATGCCAAATGTCTCAAATGGCTACAACCCATGGACATTTCTTGATGGTCTAAATTGAGGTGGCTCGGGCATCTGATTAGAATGCCTCCCGAACGCCTCCCTGGTGTGGTGTTTCAGGCATGTCCACCCGGGACGAGACCTCGGGCCAACCCAGAACACGCTGGAGGACCAACGTCCTATTACTATCAGCTGTAATAAAGTTTTTTACTAAGCTGGTAAATGGAGGATGAGACAAGGGTTCTGTCACTTCTTCTAATACTGAATGCTGACTCTTTATAGTCAGTCATGAAAACAGCACAGTCATTTGCATAGCATTCTCTTTACAAGGGGAAAGCAGCCCACACCAGTCCACCTCAGCATCTTGGCTTTCAGGTTCACTAAAACACATTTTTCGCTTAGCCATGAATATAAACACCAACACAAGTGGTGGCTACAACCCATGGACATTTCTTGATGGTCTAAATTGAGGTGGCTCGGGCATCTGATTAGAATGCCTCCCGAACGCCTTCCTGGTGTGGTGTTTCAGGCATGTCCACCCGGGACGAGACCTCGGGCCGACCCAGAACACGCTGGAGGACCAACGTCTTTCGGCTGGTCTGGGAACGCCTTGGTGTCCCCCCTGGAAGAGCTGGAGGAAGAGGCTGGGGAGAGGGACGTCTGGACCTCACTGCTTAGGCTGTCGCCCCTGCGACCAAACCCGGAACAAGCGGAAGAAGATGAATGAATGAATAAATGACTTCTGAACCAAATCACTCCTGGGTGTTGATGCTGCTGTTTATTTCGGCGTCTGTATGTCTGTGTTCGTGTATAGCTAGCTAGGAAACTTTACGAAACAAACAAACATTATTCAACTAAAACAAGGAGCAAACTCAAGAATGCTATGATGTTTTTTTTATTTTTTATTTTTTTTTTACAATAGGATTATGAGCAAAGATTATTTGCTAAAACTCCTTGTCCATCTGAACTTGAGAAGCTTCAGTCCCAGAGGTTTCAGCAACCTTGATATTTCCTCCAATCGTCATGAAGCAGCCCAGCACACGGCCGCAGAGAAGCTCACACCCACACCTACCGGAACAGCCAGTTGGCCTAATGTGCATGTATTACTGGACCACTGAAGGAAGTCGAAATACAACAGGGTGATGTCAGTACCATCCTGGTACATCCCAGAGCTTCACACACTGCTTCTAATTTCAATTTACAATGTTAATGTCTGCGAGACTTGAGCGAACAGGCGGGTATTGATTTCCAGTGTAGTTTATACAATTAAAAGTTACGATGCTTTAAAGGTAAGGAAGAAAATCTGAGTTTAGCTGAGCTAGCAGGTAAACAAGAACACAAATGTGCATACTTATCACTGTGAGCCATCGCCGGCATATACATGTTCATCCGAGTGTGTCCACTGAGCTTTCCCCAGAGTGTCACGAGATCTAAAACAATAGCAAGTATAGCACCCATCGGCCTCCAAAATGCATTTGCTAGTCCCTCTGTACACTGGTCACAGCTGAGATCTACAAGTAATTTCTGGGGTTGCTGCACAACAACATAACTGGAGATAAAAGATGGCTAACTCACAAAGCCAATGGAGACCCTGCTTCTTTATGCAACGCCAACTCAGAAAAAGTTCATCAACTGTTACCATACCACTATTCCATCAGGGTCATGGGGAAGCCGGAGCCAAGCCCAGCTGACTTCAGGCAAGAGGTGGGGTACAACCTGAACAGGTCCTATATCTTCTGTAGGGCTAAGACAAACAAAAACAACCCTTCACGCCTATGAGCAGCTTACAGTATCAAGTTGACCTAAAGTGCATTTATTCAGACTGTGGAATACCTGAAGGAAACCCATTCAAGCACAGGGAGAAACTACAAACCTCACACAGGAACGTTCTTGACTAAGACTTGAACCCTGAACTTTCTCACTGTGAGGTGATAGTGCTAACCATGGGATGGTATGTTGAGATTATAATTTCAGTGGCAGTGGTGGCTTAGTGGTTAAGGTGATGGGTTATGGGGATATTTAGGGACTGCAGACACAGAGTGAAGTTTTTTAACTGTTACTTTCTCCCATTCTTTCTGCAAACAGGTCATTAAAAAGCAGAAGTTTAAGGTTGTTGTTGTTTGTTTCAAAATTCATCACACAATTATTAGGAACAGGTCATGCCAGTCCCACCTCCACACCCCCTTCTTCCTCAGCCATGCTTTTGTATTGTGGGCAAAATGTGGTTTTGTTAATATTGTTGAAATATCCATATGCTACGCATGAAAATTCCACTGTACTTGTACTGAAATACTGGACTACTGATTTCTCTGGTCACAATACATGTTTTCATGTATTTCTCTTTATGCATTGAAATTTTTCCATTCTTTCATCATAAATTATCCAAATTGATTAATCCTATTAGGGTCACGAGGAGCCTGACACCTGTCTCAGTCAGGTGAGGCAAAGGTAGGATACACACTGAACAATTTGCCGGACCATCACATGCACAGCCATTCACACTTTCACTCACACCTATGGGCAATTTTGAACAGTCGATTAAGCCTAACGTGCATGTCTTTGGACTGTGGGAGGAAACTGGAGTACCGGGAGGAAACCCGCACATGCACGGGGAGAACATACAGACTCCACACAGAAATGCCCACGCTGAGCCCAGGAATCGAACTCAGGACCACCTTACTGTGAGGTGGATGTGATAACCAATACACCACTGTGTTGCCCTAAAAATCCAATAGATTCTTTCAATCATTTAATGAAAATATATAGATTTAGGTCCTGCGTAAAAGCAGAGCTCCCAAAGATATCTCTACTGATAGGAGTCCGAGGCCCAGGAATCGAACTCAGGACCACCTTACTGTGAGGTGGATGTGATAACCAATACACCACTGTGTTGCCCTAAAAATCCAATAGATTCTTTCAATCATTTAATGAAAATATATAGATTTAGGTCCTGCGTAAAAGCAAAGCTCCCAAAGATATCCCTACTGATAGGAGTCCGAGGCTGGTGTTATAAGAGCAGGTCCTGTTATAAGAGCATGGTAAGTGTGTGGTGAAGTGAGAGTGAAAGTAGCATTGTATCTGGAGGAGGAGAAGGAGAGAGAGAGAGAGAGAGAGAGAGAGAGAAAGTGTGGCATGTGAAGTTTTAGCTGTAGTAAATGTAGAGTGAGGTTGCAGGTTGCATAATATTTTGGCACTGCCTAAAAGCAGGGCTCTGAAAATGTTTGCATTTATTTTCAGTAAAGATACGAGTCTATCCCAGTCGACTGTGGGTAAGGAGGGGTATAGCCTGAACAGCTTGCCAGTTCATCAATGGGCCAACAAACACCCACACAACCACTGACACTCACACTCACAGCTAGGGGCAATTTGGAACAGCCAATTAGTCTTATATATACATGTCTTTGGACTGTGGGAGAAAACCAGAGTACCCAGAGGAAACCCACACAAATTAAGGGAGAAACTGTAAAGACCCCTGCACAGTGCTAAGGTGGCGATTTGTCAGAGAGGATTAACAGAATAGTGTATCAGAAACTTCAGGCTAAAACAAAACAGGCTGAATGATATATGAGTGTATGATAATATACCCTTTACTTGTCAGTTAATTAGATATATTGCAATAATACCCCAAACAAGATGCTACCTCCCCCATGTTTCACTGTAGGTATGATGTTCTTTGGATTGGCTTTCTGCCAGATACACCATTTGCCATTAAGGCCAAAGAGTTTAATGTGTTTTCCCATTTGGCTTCAGAATCTTTATGATGCAATATGGCAAAGCTCAATCAAGACATGTTGTGGCCTTTCTTGGTGAACTTTTTTTTTTTCAAACCACCTATTCAAGCCACATTTGTAAAACATGCACAGAATGACCACTCCTTGCCAAAAATTCGTGTAAGTGCTTCAAAATTGCAAGAAGAAGATCTTGTCCTTGTTCTTCCATCCAGTTAAAAGGAATGACGTGATCTGGGAAGAGTCCAAGTAGTATCAAACACTTTCTACTTTCTTGATTATGGACTTTTTCTGTGCTCCTAGGGATTGATAAAGCCTTTGAAACAACTTCATCGCTGAGGTCTTTTTACAGAGACTTGCCACCAATAGTTAATTGTTTGCTTATTTATTTATAAGGGTCATTCCTTTAACCATCTTAGTAATTCTGTTATTTATTTATTTATCTATATATCTATCTATCTATCTATCTATCTATCTATCTATCTATCTATCTATCTATCTATCTATCTATCTATCT
>JAOUQZ010044126.1:0-11977 GCA_028564935.1 Neosilurus hyrtlii | reverse complement strand
AGTACTACAATTTCATCCCGACAAGCCTGTTTCGTGGTTGCCCACTCATCAGGGGCAACCACCAAACAGGCTTGTCGGGATGAAATTGTGGTACTGTTGTTTTTTCCCTCATACAATATATTTAGCTCTACTTTGACATATCGAGCACTGTTATACGGAGAATCGACAAAATCGACTTATATATATCTTATATATATATATATAAATGTCAAAATCAACTTATTTTTGGTGTGTATATACTGGTGGAAGAAGTGCTTTCAACTGTTGTTTTCCGCTTATGGATTCTCACATAAAAACTCATAAGCAAAGCATAGCCCTTACACCCAGATTGCTGTACATGCCCCTGAGGTTATAATGGGTCTAGTTCTTTTCTCCATATGTTCTTGTCACTTCCAGAGAAAATTGCAGCATCTTCATCTCTGCCACTTCCAGCTCCTCCTCCTGTCTTTTGGTCTTCCAACCTATCTGGCCACACTACATATTTACAGACCTTTCCCTTCATTCTCCACTCATTCCACCATGTCTTCACTCTAGCTTATTCTCTACCACACTAACTGTAACCTTGAATAGTTGACCCCAAATATTTAAATTCCCCTTTCTTTATCACCTGTACTCCTTGGAGCTGCACTCTTCCTTCACCCTTCATCATTCACACACATGTACTCTGTCTTACTAATGCAGACTTTCATTCATCTTTTTTCCAGTTCATACCTACTGTTAGAACCCACCAGGGGCAGTGATCATGCCTATCTCATGTTTGTTCTGGTTCTTTCTCTGTTCAGGACACCTGATTCCATCCGGCCCCGGTTTAAGTACTGGCTCCGCCCTGATTGTCCCCACCTGTTCCCCACCAGTGGCTCATGGATATAGGCTCGTCGTCTCCCCCTGCTCCCTGTCAGATCGTCTTGTGCCGTCTCTGAGTATTCTGCTTCTCGCACTACGATCCAGCCACGTTACCACAGCTCATGCACCTAGTTACCTGTGTGCTTAATAAAGGACTCACATTTGTACCGATTCAAGTTGTGTTCTGTCCTGCATTTGGGCCTATCAGTTTTCTGGTATCAGGTCTAACATTACGATTTGGCCAAACATGGACCCAGCGGACAGAGTTCCGTTCAGCCAGGCTCTTCGGTCCCAGGAGGAGTTTATCAGATGCCACAACACCCAGCTGTCTACCGTCGCCAACGAAGTACAGCAGCTAGCTGACTGTCAGGACCACTTTCAGCGGGACATTTGGGCTCAAGTGAACCAGTTTAGTTCGCAGCTGCATCAGCTCACTGCTAGCCTCGAAAGACTGGGTTTACCACCACCTATTACGCCGGAATCCCCACCGCCAGCCTCCGCCCTGTCTCCTGCTGCCCCCCCACCCCATTTGTCTCGCACTACCTGATAAATACAAGGGGGAATTGAGAACTTGCCGTTCCTTCTTAGTTCAATGCGAGCTGCACTTCCAAAATGACCCAGCCACTTTCGTCTCGGAAAAGGCTCAGGTGGCGTTTCTAATCTTTCATCTTTCAGGAAGAGCGGCAGCCTGGGCCACAGCGGAGTGGTCCCGAGGCACGGAAGTTTGCCACAGCTATGAATTATTCAAGAAAGCACTCACCCGTATGTTCGATCACTCCTCCCCTGCGCGGAATGCATCATGAGCCCTGCTCGGGCTGCGCCAAGGTGTAGACAACCAGCTTCACAAAAGAGAGACTGAGCACCGCCGAGCCGCTAGAGGGACCGCTGTTCGCCGGGATTTTCTATGTGTGCCGCTGCCGTCCTCTGCGCCTGTTGCGCAGCAAGCACCCTCTCCCGGCCTGGAGGAGCCAATGCAGTTGGGCCGAGCTAAGTTAGACCCGGAGGAATGCCAGCGCCGCCAGAGAGAGGGAGCCTGTTTCTACTGCGGACGAGCCAGACATCGGGTGGATTCCTGCCCGTCCAAGAGGGCCGGCGCGCAGACCGCTAAGGATTCCCAGGTAAGCAGAGACGAGCCTGTACCTGTTTTCCTTCGTCCTTTAACCAAGGTGTCTCTGCTGATCCACGGCAAGGCTATCTCCCTACAGGCTCTTATTGATTCTGGGGCGGACGAGAATTTAATGGATCTGTCATTGGCCAAGAGGTTGGGGATCAACGAGGTGCCTCTAACCCAGCCTGTGTCCGCCCGTGCTCTTAATAACCAGCTGCTAAGCCGGGTCACCAACAGGACAGAGTCCATGCTCATGACCATAGACGGAGCTCATTCCGAGCACCTCTCTTTTCACCTTTTGCAATGTACACATCACCCCCTGTTATTTGGGCTCCCATGGCTGAGGACCCACAACCCCCACATCATCTGGGAGACGGGGGTGATCAGGAGTTGGTATCCCGCCTGTAGGTTTTCCTGCCTAGTGTCGCCCCCTTCAGCCCACAACCCCCCGGAGGGCGGGATGAGCCCGGTACAGGAACCAGGTCCTAGTGATTACCCCGACCTATCCAAGGTGCCCCCATGCTACCATGACCTCAAGGAGGTGTTCTGTAAATCCAGAGCCATGTCCCTTCCCCCCCATCGCCCGTGGGACTGCGCGATTGACCTCTTGCCTGGTGCTTCTATTCCCAAGTCTCGACTGTACTCCCTTTAGGGTCCCGAGAAGAGGGCCATGGACCAGTACATCGAGAGTTCACTGCAGGCCGGTATCATTCGCCCATCCTCTTCACCGGCCGGAGCGGGTGGAAAAGAAGGATGGCTCTTCGTGGAAAAGAAGGATGGCTCTCTTCGGCCATGCATCGACTATCGCGCCCTGAAAGACATCATGGTGAAGAACCGGAACCCCATTCTCCTCATCGCTTTCGCCTTCGAGCTGCTCCAACAGGCCCGAGTTTTCACCAAACTGGATCTGCAGAACGCTTGCCACTTGGTCAGGATATGGAAGGGGGATGAGTGGAAGACTGGATTCAACAGCCCCACGGGTCACTACGAGTACCTCGTAATGCCCTTTGGACTGGCCAACGCCCCTGCCGTCTTCCAGGGCTTCATCAACGAGGTACTACGCAAGTACTTGAACGACTTCGTTTTCGTTTATCTGGATGACATTCTTGTTTTCTCTCCTGATATGGCCACCCACCAGCGCCAAGTTTGTCAGGTCCTGAATCGCTTGTGGGAGAACCAGTGGTTCGTAAAGGCCGAGAAGTGCGAGTTCCACACAACTTCAGTCTCAATCCTGGGATTCATCTCATCCCCTAACCTTGTCCGGATGGAGATGGCTATTGCCGTGTCAATTTGGCCACCCCTCACTTCGCGTAAGAAGGTCCAGCAATTCTTGGGGTTCGCCAATTTCTATCGCAAGTTCATTCGAAATTTTAGTTTGGTAGCGGCTTCATTACATGTCCTAACCTCTCCCAAGGTCTCTTTCCAGTGGTCTCCAGAGGTGGAGGAGGCCTTCCTGAAATAAAGAGGTTGTTTACCATGGCACCGGTCCTTAAGATACCCGACCCCAGGCGTCAATTCATAGTGGAGGTGGATGCCTCCAATGTAGGCATTGGGGCAGTTCTGTCACAGCAGTCCTCCAAAGATGACCAGATTCACCCCTGTGCTTTCCTTTCCCGCAGGTTGTCCCCGGCAGAGAGCAATTATGACATTGGGAACCGGGAGCTGCTGGCGATCAAGGTCGCCCTAGAGGAATGTTGACACTGGCTGGAAGGGGCAGATCAGCCTTTCTTGGTATGGACTGACCACAAGAACCTAGAATACCTCCGGTCGGCCAAGCGACTAAATTCATGACAAGCCAGATGGGTCCTTTTCTTTAGCCGATTCCAGTTTACCCTCTCCTATAAGCCAGGCTCCCAGAACCGTCTGCCCAGGAACCTGAACACATCCTACCTTCCGACCAAGTAGTGGGAGCAGTTTCCTGGCAGATAGAGGAGGCGGTTAAACAGGCGGGTCGGGAGGGGCCATCTCCGGAGGGGTGCCCACTCAATCGCTTGTTTGTGCCGGAGAGACTACGCTCACAGGTCATACACTGGGCACACACTTCCCGGCTCTCCTGTCCCCCCTAGGGCGAGGCACACCGTGTTTGTAATTAAGCAACGCTTTTGGTGGCCGTCCCTGGCCAAGGATGTGGCGGAATACATTGGGGCATGCCCGGTCTGCACTCGAAACAAGACACCAAAACAGCCCTACGTGGGACTCCTCCAGCCATTACCAGTGCTGCATCGACCATGGTCGCACATCTCGTTAGACCTTGTCACGGGCCTGCCTTCCTCGAAGGGCAATACGGTGGTGCTTACGGTGGTAGACCAATTTTTGAAGATGGTTCACTTCATCCCCCTACCCAAGTTGCCCTCAGCCCGTATCCTGATCACTCAAGTCTTCCATATACACGGTCTCCCCACAGACATCATCTCAGACCGAGGACCGCAATTCGTATCCGGCTTCTGGAAGGAATTTTGTCAGTGTTTAGGGGCCAGTTTCTTCCTGCCACATGGTTTCCTTCTAGTTTTCCCGGGCCTTAATCTGGGTCCCCTTATTGTGCCTTTCCACCTCCAGTTACCACCCACGATCAATCTACCCAGACCGATCCTGAAACCCAAAATCAGTCTACTCAGGTGCGTTATTGGTATTTTTTCCCACAGCCAGAGTCACCATTCCTTCCTTTGCTTTCCCCAGAATATTCCTCGCCAGATCCCAGTCCCTCTTCAGAACCGTATTCCCCAAGCTCTCCCATGGAGTATGATCCCCATGAGTATGACTCTGATTATACTTCTACATCTCCTGCTAAAGAAGATGCTCCTTCTTCAACCACTGATGATGGTGTGCCCATAATTCTTTTGGACAGGCTGACTGATCTGTAACTTACAATAAACCATTTTTCACTCTTATTCTCGCATTCAGTGTGTTTATTGTGCAAGCACATTAAAATATGTTTTTCGTGCATTTATTGCGCAAACACCTTACGGTCTAAACTATTTTTACTCTCTTGCTCAATTTTCTGTTTCGCCTTAGTGCTGAGCAGCTGCTGAATTTTGCTCAATTTCCTGTTTTTGTTTTAGTCCTATAAGCTGCTAAGTCACTGCTGCTCAGCACTAACTGCATATTGTCAAATCATTATTATATAAGCACTTAAAGCTGTATTAAACTGGATTACTTGTTTTTAATGCTAAATCAAGCACTTATTTTAAGGTTTATAACATGATATACTGTTTCTTTCCCACATTACTTCCCCTTTGAGACTCTTAAGTCTCACATTTTGTTATGTACACCTTTATACCGGTAGTAACCTTTTGAGCTTCCACCTATCCTTCTAAGTTTAACATCACCTATTTAAACTCTGTCTTGAGTATATTTTTACTCCTTTAGTAGATTCTATAGATGAAATTCTATTTCTTATACTCACCTTTGTATGGAGAGGTCGCATGGTTGGAGCGCACTGACGGGCACAAACACTGTCTCTCCGCTTCCGCATTGAATCTTATCTGTTCCTTCCTTTTCACCGCGTTTCCCTCACGTTGTTTCCTTCCCAAGCAAAATACGTCTATAAAGATTACTCCAAGTCCGCCAATTGCCCCTGCTATTCCTTCAAAAACGTCCCAGTAGTCTGCCCCACAAACCGCATCAGTGGCGTTTGTCCCTGGGGCTGTCTGAAAGTGTTCCCACTTAGCACAGTTTACATGTGGTTGGCATTCATCAAAAGTGCCATTTGAATACGTGTTTGCTTGGAAATCTGCGCAAATAACATCGCTGTCTGCAGTCCCCTTCTGCTTTACATACTGCCCCGGTATACATTCGGTATATTTTACAGCGTGGCTGCAGTCCTTGCTGTAGTTTGTACAATAGAATCCTTCAGCTAGCTTACAAATAGTGTCTGACATCAATGTACAGGGTATTTTTACTTCCAGTCTGTCTTGTGCAGAATACGATGTACAGTTAAAGCAAGCTGACAATCCATTAGGCTGATCGGTGTACGTTTCGCCTTGAGACTGAGTACAGGTCGTACTGGTATTTTCAGTAAAGTGTTTAAAGACTCGGTTCCCTGCAGGGCAAATAGGGCAGCATTCTTCATTTATTTTGTATTTCGCACGTCCACAGTTGTCGGCCCTCAGGCCAAGCTGCAGCATACCAAAGGTCATGATGAACATCCAACACTTCTTAAGAGAGTCCATTATCGGCCTGTTTCTGGATGATTCTGGAAAGGGTTGGTTCTGAGGAGAGAAACATACAATGACTAATTAAGCATGTGCTTAAGGTCCTGTCTCTCTGTGCAGAGTTATGTCTCTCTGTGTTCCCTCCATGTTCTACAGCAGGGTCTCTTCCACCCCGGTTGACCACGCCGCTGGTGAACGATCCTGCACATATATGTCCCGGTTTAATACCTTAAGCTCGACCCATAATTCTACAAGCGTAAAACCCAGCATGCACGTCAGAGCCAGGCCTGCCGATATCGCCACACTTATATAGATCGCCGGAGGTGATGCGAGTAAATGGTCAGGGTGAGCCCACATGGCAATGTAAAATCCTCCCTGAAGTAAGTGAGTTCGCCACACCGCCTCAACACAATAGAAGTGTGCCCTGTTAAACAGTTTGTGAACCGGCCTTGCCAGCTCTATGTCGCACGTCCACTCTTTGTCGGTGCAGCACGGATAAAAGACCTTCCATTAAGGCCAGAGGCCATCGGGAAAACTAAATAGCAAAGTCATACACGGTGCCTGCCGCTGTGGTAACATCTTCAACAGAGCAGTACATGCTATGCATAGTGGATAGCGTGGACCCTTCTGGAGGACGCCCTGCGCATCCACTCTCATTCGGGGCACGGCTTAGTCTCCCATCGGTGGAGGTGGTGTTTACAGCGCAAAGGTGCGGGTGTCGGGTCACAAGGTCTTGACTTATCCATAGTCCTGCACACAACACTTATACAAAACACTCGGACTGACAGAGGTTCAGACACAAGACAGGAATGCGCGACTAGAGAGGACAAACAAGGAAGCAACATGAAAACAGACACCTATACAGTAATTACAATGTCTCTTATTCGTAATACGCCAGGTCCTCGAGAACAAGGCAGGCGGGGCCAGACGCTTGTCCACCAGTCTCTGAGTCTCTATCGCAGGGATCGTCCACCATGTCCATCAAGAGGGGCTTTGCACAGTCTGCGTCTGGGGGGTATATCAGCACATTCATCTGTTTGACTGTAGCTTGGATACATAATCCTCTGACTAGCGGGAACACACAGCACACGACTATTGCTATGACTACTAACACAATTCCCACGTGCATTGCCATTTTTACAAACCAGCCGCCCCATCGCCCAAAGAAGCTGGTAAACCATTCCGTAGAAAACATAGTGAAACCTGCATTCTGTTTTACCTCACGCCTTAGCTCGCCAATTTTTCTCATGGCCTTTTGTAAAAAGAGCCTCCAGGGGCCGTGTTGTTGGGAATGTACCTACAGCTTAAGTCACCAAAGAGGTGGCGGATAGCTGCTGTCCTAAGGCCATCAGGGCATTGTCCGTATAATTAATAAATCGTTGTTGATTATAATATATATAGTTAATCCATTCCACATTTTTATTTGCTGTGATACTCACAAATATTGATTCAAATCCCGCTGCTATTTCATTTCGCGCCTTATACTGATTAGGAATGCCCTGTGGCTGTCCAATACTATTAATGTATACCCTGTCACCCAGCATATTATATGATCTCCTTTTTCTACTAAGGGCACCTTTTAGGGCGACCTAATCCATCTCCTCTCCTTTCTTGAACATTTTTACTTCTGTAATTATCATGACTCGGGCACACAGTCCTGTCCAATTTAAGGGTAATGTTGGTCTTAGTCTCATGCCTCCACACATCCACCATATGTCTGCCAGTGGAATTGTCTGTATTTTCAACACGGGGGGAATTTTATGTCACCATCCCATAACCACCTTGGAACGATTTTGTGTCCCAACTGCCCCCCAAGTAATATTGAGCACATCCGCGGAAAACTTCACCCCGGTGACATTCCATATTCAGCCACACCTTCCAGTAAAGTTTTCTACAGATTTAGATCCATTGTGTGTATAGCACTCAAACATGTAATTCTTTGCCCAGACAAAGGATATGCGTCCCTTGGGGGGCTTCATTTTGGTGATGTGCGGCTGTTGGGTTATGTTTCCGCAACGGTTTATAAAATTCTGAGTGATATTTTCTGCTCCTGCATAGAGGATGCACCAGAAAGGGCAAAGTCTATCGCTATTCACCTGTTTCAATGGGATTGTGACATTCTGTACAGTACCATTGATCGTTAGTCCGTGTGTCTCATTCTCTATTATTTTGAACCCATGCAATCCTGCCAGGTTACTACGGAAGTCCCTGCATGTTTCATTGTTGTATGGTAGAGGTGCTAGTTCGAGTTTCCTTTTCCCAGATGCACATAACAGACAGTCTCCCTCGTTCTCTGTCCAATCTTTTGCCGTATATGAGGCCCATTGGTACCATTCGTTCATTTGAGCCTTATGCCACAAATCTGCCTCAGGCCCTAAGTCTTTGTGGACAATAGCTAAGTCTGATAGGGTGTCATTTTCCGTCTCTTGTTCGCGAATGCTCGGCAGTATCATGGGTTGATTCTGTCCCTTCACTGTGGATTGGGTCTCAACAATTGTTACGTGGAACTGCCCTATACTCGATTTACCCGATCTACCTGTTGGAAGCCATCTCAGAGTTGCGTTAGTGCCATTTGGACTGTTCCAGGTCGGTATATTAATGCGCCTGTGTCCGTTATTTAAGGCCGTGTTTTCTCGGGTGGCCGCACCTGGAAGGCGCGAACAGTTATCAGGAGTACCCTTTAGCCTTAGGAAAAACTTGTTTGCTTTCTGGTGCTTTATGTCTTCTTTGTTTGTAAAAATCACCCATCACCATATGGCCGATGTGTTATAATTAATGAGACAGGCAAGTCTTTTGTTGTGGTTTTCAGTCCATCGTTTTTCCCCCGCTGTATTCAGCTGTCAGCCCGTCTTTCCCTAACTCCTTTTACACCTCTTAGACTGGTAGCTGCTATATTCATACAAATAGTTTATGGCAATGTGAACCCTTATGGTGTGTTGGGCCTGTGATCCTTTGAGACTTGTACTTTTGAGCGTACTCTGAATTTGACACTCACTATTCTGAGTGGAATTTGGTTCAATTGGTTCGGTAGAGTTTGCCAACTGAATAGGAGCAAGGAGGCGGATACCTTCCCCAATTGCAACAACAGTGTGGTTCCGTGGCAGTGGTTCTCTCTGTGTATTAGCGGGCAGCCAAGGCTTTTGGCTTGGCTTTTTTATCTTCATTCTGACTCATCAGAGTACCCTCGCATCAGATGTGAAAAATCTAACGTGGCGAGATCGTCTGAGTCATCTAGAATAAACAGCTCATACGTGGATGGGTGAGGTTTAGACCTAGGCCTTGAAGGGCCTGGCTGGGAATCATCCAATAACCCTGTTATTACCCCCGAGTATTCTGGAAATTGGTGAACTATTAGTTCAAAGTGGGGCATTGGGGGACTTTCAGATGTGGCTATCTGTGTGCTAGGTTCTGTCTTTCAGGTCTCCCTCTTTACTTGAGGGCGTTTTCCTTTCTTTCTTGTGTTGTATGCAGGAGCGTCTGGTTGGTCTTCGTCGTCTGGTTCTGTGTCCTCATCAAAGTGAGCCAACTGCACCAACCTGGGGCGTGACGCCTTCCACTGGGGTCCCTTTCCAGCCGCCCTGCAACAATGATTCAAGTGATAACAATGTTCTCTTCCCTTTACTTTGACTGCTGTTGGTGTTGCCAGCACCACCTTAAATGGCCCTTATCTACGCCCATCTTTCCAGTACTTTCTTTTAAATATTTTGATATAGACATAATCTCCTGGTTCCACTTGCTGGAGTTCTTCCTGTTCTTTTGCTCCATTAGTGGCTGCACAGACCTGTAAATGCAAGGTTCTGTGTGTCTGTGTTAAATGTTTCACGTAATTTGCCATTTCGCTTTCTAGTTGTTCTAAGGCCAGACCCTTGTAGGGTCCTTGTGTGAATGCCACTGGCATGGGTCGCCCTGTGAGCATTTCGTGTGGTGTCAATGCATGAGATGTGTACAGGGTCACTGGGTGTCCCATGGTAATTGATGATGCTTTTTGGAAGGCAAAAGCTGCTGCTGCCAATCCTTGATAACATGGTGGCATGCTCTTCTCCACATTATCAAGCATGGTGCTATAATATGCTATGGGCCTTTTTCCCATACCCTTTTGCTCCTGAGCTAGCACTGCAGACGCAAACCCTTTTCTTTCTGAGACATATAGGTGAAACGGCTTCCCATAATCTGGGCAAGCTAATGCTGGTGCAGAGGACAGATCCATTTTTAGCCCTTCAAAGGCTAATTTTGCATCTTCTCTCCAGGTCAGTTTAGCACTTAATTTTGTTTGATCTGCTGCTTTTACTATGTCTCTAAGTGGTTGCGTTTTTAGTGCAAAGTCACAGATCCAAGGTCTACTGAACCCAGCCAAACCCAGGAAGGATAGCATTTGTTAGACTGTTTGAGGTCTTGGAGCCTTGCGGATGGCCTCCATATGCTCTGGCGAGATTTTTCGTGTAGTGCCTTCGAGCACTCTACCTAAGTATTCTATCTTTGGTTGGCAGAACTGCAATTTTTCTTTTGCCACTTTGTGACCATTTTTCGCCAAAACTTTTAGGACTGTCACGGAGTCCTGTAGACACTGTTCTTTTGTTTGGCTGCAAATCAGCAGATCGTCTACGTATTGGAGCACAGTGGAAGACACCTCCAGGTCAGCCAAGTCCTTTGCTAGGATCTCATTGAAGACTGAAGGACTTTGACAGTACCCTTGAGGTAGCCTTGTATATGTATACTGCTGTCCTCCATATGTAAATGCAAACAAGAATTGAGAGTCAGGATGCAGTGGCGCAAAGAACGCTGAACATAGATCAATTACTGTGTAATTGTCCCTTCTGGGATGTTAGACAATAGGGTGTGAGGGTCAGGAACCACTGGTTTTTCAGCTATCACCACTTTGTTTACTGGCCTTAAGTCATGGACCAGTCTCCACTTAACTGAATTTGGTTTTCTGACTGGAAAAATGGGGGTGTTGCACTGGCTTAGAGTTGGGATTAGAACTCCTGCCTCCACTAATCCCTCAATTGTTGGTTTTATTCCTGTTATTGCATCTTGTGATAGTGGATATTATTTTTTTGGTATGGTAAATGTGCTCCTGGCTTAAGCTGTATTCTAACTAGCCCTGCTGATTTTACTTTCCCTACATCTATTGGGTGTTTTGTCCCTAATTGTTCTGGTATTTGGGCTAGCATGTCCCCCCTTTCCTCCTCAGTAAGCTCTTGGTTTTCTACCTTTTGTGTCAGCTGTTTAATTTTGTCCCTTTCTATTATCATGTCTTCTGCCCTATCGATCAAGATGGTTTGTGGTCTTCCTTCATCCACTGCACTCTGCTCTATTTTGAGAAATTTCCTGTCTGCAGATACACTAACCGCCTGTTCTATTTGTATCCAACTTGTTTCCTGACTTGCCTCTCTTACCATTGGCCCTAAATCTTCAGATTTAAAATTTCACCCGATCAGCAGGGAGACATGTGGAGCAGCGTCAGCAACTTGGTACCAGTAGCTCAACTGGGGTGGCAGCTGAACAGTGGCTGTGACCCCTTGGGGTCCTATCACAATGTTCGTGGTCTTTAACAGATACATGGTTGGAGCCACTAATTCATCCCACATGGTTTCATACTCTTCATTCTGTCCTTTCTGGTCGTACATCATTGTGCAGTGCCATGGTTCTCTGCTGGGTTGGCAATCTGGTCACCTCTGAGTTAGCCATGGTTTCCATTTTTCATATAGATTTCTTAGTCCATTTGGTGAGTGGTTCAGTTCCAGCCTGTACACCCTGTCCATTCCAATTTTGTTTCCATCATGAGACATTGTTGAACTAGTCAAGTCAAGTCACTTTTATTTGTATAGCGCTTTTTACAATTGACATTGTCACAAAGCAGCTTTACATGGTAAAA
>JAOUQZ010044125.1:0-11978 GCA_028564935.1 Neosilurus hyrtlii | reverse complement strand
GTGTGTGTGTGTGTGTGTGTGTGTGTGTGTGTGTGTGTGTGTGTGTGTGTGTGTGTGTTGGCCCTGCAATGGACTGGGGGGCTGCTCAGGGTGTATCCCACCTTCACCCAGTCTGTTATGACCTTAGAAGGAATAAGTGGTCCGGCAAATGAATGAATTTTTTTTTAATTTTCAGATCATGGTGACGGCTCCTCATTTGATGGGCCTGGTGGTTTCTTGGCTCATGCGTTTTTCCCCTCACCTGGCCTTGGTGGAGATGTCCATTTTGATGATGAAGAGACCTTCACCTTCAGATCTTCAAATGGTAATCATGCTCATGTTTTAATAAAAGAACACCCAACAATTCAATCTATAATATACATCATAAAACAAAATGTATTCTTCCACAGGATACAAGTTGTTCTTGGTGGCGGCTCATGAATTTGGACACTCATTGGGACTTGAGCATACTGGAGTTTATGGAGCCCTTATGTACCCAACATACAGCGACGAAAACATTAAGAATTATGTTCTGCCCAGAGATGACGTGAAAAGAATTCAGGCTCTGTATGGTATTTATATGGAATTGTCTCACTCACTAACTCACTGATTTACTCATTTGCCAAACCACTTACTCCTATCACAGTGGACACTGTGGAAAGGCAGGTAGACCCTGAACAGCTCGCCAGACCATCGCAGGGCTAACACACAAGCATCCATTCACATTCACACCTAGGGACAATTTGGATCAGTCAATAAGCCTTATGTCTTTGAACTGTGGGAGGAAACCTGCACAATCAGGGGGTGAAGTTGAAAGTTTCACACAGAAATGCCTGAGCATGGGAATTGAACCCAGGACCTTCCTACTATGAAGCGGGTGTACAAACCACTATGCCACTATGCCACCCATATCTGAAATTATTATATTATATTAGGTCATAGATATTATATTAGGACACGATGGAGTAGTGGTTATAAGGTCCGCCTCACAGCAAGGAGGTCCTGGGTTTGAGTCCTGGGCTTACCAAGGGCATTTCTGTGTGAAGTTTGCATGTTCTCCCGGTACGTGTGTGAGTTTGCTCTGGGTACTCAGTCGAAAGACATGCACATTAGGCTATTTTGCTGCTCCAAATTGATAGGTGTGAGTGTGAATGGTTGAATGTGCGTGTGTTGTGTTCGGCTGAGATAGGCTCCAAATACTTTCCAGAACTTGCAAATCATCTAACAGTAAAATAATTTTAACAGGCTCAAGACGTAATAGAGGTCACAAGCTGGGGCTTGTTTCTCCAGTCACCTCTAATGCCTGTGGCCCCAATTTGATACTGGATGCTGTTACAACCATGCGTGACGAGAAGCTATTCTTCAAGCACAGGTACACCTGGATCCCAAAGAACATTAACCATCATTTACTGATTTCCTAATCCGTCTTGGGATGTCTGAGCATTTAGTGCTGATTTCTCTTGTTTAGATCTTTCTGGCGCAGCCACCCAGAGCTCACCACGGTAGAACAACATCTGATCAATTCATCCTGGCCAGAGATTCCTGATAATATTGATGCTGCTTTTGAGGTTCCGTCAGCTGATTTGGTGTACATCATTAAAGGTAAAACAGTTTAACAGACAATCTTCCTTCTGCAGACAAATTATATATGGTCTATTATTTGAGATGTGTGTAAGTGTCAGCTTGTGCATGTTTAGGTCAAGATGTCTGGGCTGTCAGTGGCCACAACATTAAGCACATGAGCCTGAGTAGTTTCGATGTACCAGCTGTAGTGACGCAGATTGACGCTGCACTTTATGACGAAATGGCTGGAAAAGCATTGTTTTTTGTTGGCAACTCGTACTACAGGTAATACTTAATAAAGTGTTATATTAATATCATTATAAAATGCATCTTTTTCTGTCAGGATGTTAACTAATAATAATAATAATAATAATGTTTAAAAATACATTTAAAGCTTTGACACGGACAGCAAGATGATGGACAGGGGTTACCCACAACCCGTGGAACAACGTTTCCCAATGATGAAAAGCAAAGTTACTGCAGCGCTGCAAGAATCTGGTTTGTGTTTACTATATATTTAGAAACTCTCAAGTAATTAAATTCATCAACTTCAATAAAATGTCACACGATATGTTTTGCAGGTTACACCTATCTCTTTAGTGGGCCAGATGTTTTCCAGTTCAAGAATGGAAGGCTGGTGAAAAAGCTGAAGAATAGCCACTTCTTGCATTGCTGAGTCTTTCATATTTACTTACTCACAGACGGCAGGGGAATTTACAAAGCGCTATACTTTGCATAACATGTTTTATGTGCTTATCTTTCAATGTCCTTAGACTATTTGAAGATGCTTGCTATTTTTCCTCATGGGGTAATTATCTTTTTTTGTGTAAAAAAAAAAAAATAAAAATATTTCATAGCAATTTCAACTAAGTGTTAGTTTGTTATATTGCACAGATATCTATTATACAAAAAACGAACAGTGTCTTTCTATCTATCTAGTCATTAAGTAAATAAACAAATAATTCTGCAATTAAAAAACACGTTATTCAAGTTCTTTAAGGATTTACTGGACAGCCATAGACACTTTAAAAGAACTAAGTGTTGGAGTTGGAACCTCTACTCATTTCAAAGCATGCCACTGTTCTTACAACAATATCAACAATGATATAATAATAATAATAATAATAATAATAATAATAATAATAATAATGATAATATATTTTAATCTTTATACATATTATTATCTCATCTGCTGAACCTCTTAATCCTACTAGGATTTCGAGGATGGTGCCTAATTCACCTGACATTAGGTGAAGGCAGGGTACACTGTTACACCCGCAGCTAGCTCGCGACCCGACTCTCACACACCGCGAGCACACTCCCCTGAATTTTAATCACCTGCACCTCATTTTCGGATCCAATCACCTCCTCGATATAAACCCCCACTGGACACTACTCAGTGTCTAGCCTCGTTAGTGTCAACGTGTTTGCACCACCACTCTAACCAGCACTTTGGACTCACCTCAACTCCCTTGCTTCATCCTCGTCCTGCTCCCGTCATCTGTCTCTCTGTTCCTGTTTCCCTCCGTTGTTCCCGTAAGGTTTCATTTCCGTGTGTTGTATTGTGTTTGGAATTTGGTTTCCTCTGGGTACTCCAGTTTCCTCCCACAGTCTAAAGATATGCATATTAGGCTAATTGGCTGTTTCAAATTGCCTCTAGAAGTGAATGTGAGTGTGTTGGTCCTGTGATGGACTGGCAAGTTGTAGCCCACCTTTGCCCAGAGTCAGCTGAGATAGGGTCCAGCCTTCCCACCATACTAATAGAATTAAGATGTTTAGCAAATGGATGAATGAAGAATACAAAATGTCATAATATTTTCTGCAGAAAAATACTGCAGAAATATCACAAGCCAGCAATGATGAAATGCTGAAAGGTTCCTGCAGAAGGAAAAGGAGTTGCTTCATATCCAGTCTCTCATATTCTCACGATAGTGACAGTATGTATTATTTTAAAAAAATTAATAAATACTAACAGGAAAGTTGATCAAGTGTTAATAAATTGTAAATTAGTAAATATATAAATAAGTAAATACCATTCTTAGCCCCAAGCGCTGGCTCTGAGATTAGGCGCTTCTTCATTTTGCGGAAGGATTGGGTGCCAGCGCTTTACTTCATCCAATCCAACATTTTTTAACCTGGTCTTCAATCCAGCTATAAGCAGGAACTCCAGGATTTTTCTAAAATCCATGAAGTGTTTAAACATAATAACCTTTTGTGGGTGTATAGCTGCTGGGCAGTGTAGTGTTGTGTTCAATGAGAAATGAGGATGTCCTATTTCCATAATATACTTGGCCACTGTTGGAGAACAATTAGAGAGGACCACTACACTTTAGCTGTGGGGCCGGTGGTGTAGTGGTTAGAGTTATCAAGAGGTCCTGGGTTTGGATCCCCATTAGACCCCACCATGTTAAGACCCGTGGGTAAGGTCTTAAAGACAAGGGTGACACTGTGGTGACAGGGGTGGCTCTGTGGTTAAGGCTCTGGGCTACTAATCTGAAGGTTAGGGGCTCAAGCCCCAGTACCACCGTGCTGCCACTGTCGGACTCTTGAGCAAGGCCCTTAACCTTCTCTTGTTCAGTTGTATAAAAAAAACGATAAATGTGTGTTACTCTGGATAAGGGTGTCTGCCAAATGCTGTAAATGAAATGAAGTGTGCCTCTGTCCTCCCAGCAGTATAAATAGGTACCAGCAAAAATACTGGGAAGGTAACCTGCAATGGACTAGCATGCCATCCAGAAGGAGTTGAACTCCTAGTTGCCTCAAGCTAAGGATACCAGGGATAAGCTCCGGCCTGATGAGCCAGTAGGATTGGGTGTAAAAACCCAACAGACTTTTACTATACTTTAGCTTTAGTTCCCACTGCATTTACAAAAATATGTTTGGAGGCAAGAAAGAACTTATAGAACGTAGTAGGAATGCTGTAGAAACTGATAAGGACATGGTATGGTCTCCATAGACTTGGGAGAAGTGGTTGAAATTTGAAAATGTTAAATACAACATATTGAGGATGTGCCCCAATCAGGACGCAAACCTAATAAGGATGTAGCAGCAATGGTAATAACTACCATGTAACTAAAAAAACTAACCATGTAACTAAAACTTAGTAGGACATTAATTGGTGTAGTACAAGTATGAAATGGACTTGTTGCAAGTTGATGTTGACGCAGGAAATTTTCAGAACAAATGGAAAACCTCAGTATTTATAAAGACTGGACAGGTGCAGTGGGAACATGTTAAGTATGTGATGCAATTTGATTGGTTGTAGTAAGAATGTAGAAAAAACACACTGGCTGTGGTCTTGGGTTCAAGTCTCAGGCTTGGCAAGGATTTTCTGTGTAGAGTTTGCATGCTCTCCCAGTGCTTGTTTGGGTTTCCTCTGGGTACTCCGGTTTCCCCCGACAATTCAAAGTCATACACATTAGGCTAACTGGTTGATCCAAAAAAGGTGTGAATGTTAGTGTGAATGGTTGTGTGTGTGTGTGTGTGTGTGTGCTCAACAATGTACTGGCAAACTGTTTAGGGTGTATCGCTTCCTCGCCAAGAGTCGGCTGGGATGGACTGCAGGAAAAAAACGGTTCAGTAAATGAATGAATGTAGTATGATCTGCACGTTTTCCGTTTTGACCACACCCCCACAGCATTCGTCGGGCGAAGTATGGTCAGTCTGAGTGGAAGACTACTATCATATATGATACATGTCCTTTGTACTGAAAAAACACTAGAATTGGAATACTTCCTTCACCTATTCTACTCAGGTAATGTGTCAGAACGTCTCTGTCTGATATTCTTTCCCCGGATGGCTTTATTGAGAACCAAATGGCGTAATATAAAAAAAAACAAAATAAAGACAATAGTATTTCGTCAACATCCTGCCTTTGGAGCTGTAATGTGTCTTGTTTTACCGTGAGCAAGAGTTTTACTTGCATAACACTGTCTTGGGAAGATCCAGATTAAAGACACAAAGAGCCACAGAGGAAACTGCTGGCGATGTGTCAGCCAATAAAACTTTCAACAAATAAAAAAAATCCAAACTAAAAAGAAAATCATCAACATGATTAAAAATATTATTTAATAGCAGAATAAAAGAGCTAAGAATATATCTCTGTCGTTGGCTAAAAACAATGTTAAGAAAAAAACACAGGCCATCATGAATTGTGTGTTCCATGTATAATGCATGTGCGGCACGGTGGTACAGCGGTTAACACATCAGCCTCACAGCAAGAAAGTCCTGGGTTTAAGTCCTGGGCTTGTTGAGGCCATTTCTGTGTGGGGTTTGCAGGTTCTTCCTTGTGTGGGTTTCCTCTGGGTACTCCAGTTTCCTCATACAGCCCAAAGACATGCACATTAGGCCAATTGGCTGTTCCAGATTCCCCCTAGGTGTGAATCTGAGTGTGAATGGTTGCGTGTGTGTTGCCCTGCGATGGTCTGACAAGCTGATTAGGGTGTACCCCTTCATCATCCAGTGATGGCTGAGATAGGCTCCAGCCTCCTCGCAATCCTAATAGGATGAACAAGGAAGTAAGTACAATGGATGAACATTGTGTTGTCAGGTTGTTTTAGTTCCATTTTTTGTACACGATTCAAAGATTGAGATCACGGTGCAAACCTAAGGGCTCAATTCATGTCTAGTATCTTTTGTAGACCAAATTTCCATCTATGTGAATGCATATGTCCTGTTAAGTGAAATTTAGGCTATTTTCTTCAAACAACCAGAATGTCGACCCTTTAAATAGGAAAGGTGTTGTAGTATTTAAGTGATCAAATGTGTTATTTGAGAAAAAGTCTTCTTCTGTTGTAGGATTTGTTCCAACAAGGGAAAAAAAAGGAAACGTTTCAGTTAGGCTAGAATAAAAAAATCATAATAAAAAAATATTCTCATTCCTAAGTCATAATAAGAGTTCTGTTATAAAACATTTGTACTGAAATATATTTTTTTAAACTGTTGCCTGATTGCTTTAGGGGAATTCTTTTTAGAGAAGTCATTCTTTGCTTCTTAGGTATTTCAGTGTCTAATGACATAGATCGTTACCCAATATCCCATCCGTTTACCTATAAAAACTAGGAGTAAACACCCACATGCATCAATTTATTAGCAGAGACAAAAAAAATGAAGACTTGCTACCAGTTGTGCGTCCTCGTTGCCCTGGTGTTCATGGTCCATTCAGGTCCATTAGCATGGTCTACTGACGCAGACAATGAAGAATTTGCAAAGGTAAGATTGACCTTGTAGAATACGAAATTACTCATAATTAAAAAATTTATTCCACCTGATTTCTAACTGTACACCTTTTTTCTGTTTTATTCCACAAGAATTACTTGAAGAAATTATACAACATGCAAGAGGAGAGCGAGCCATCTCTTTGGCGCAGGGTCAGTGAAATGAGCTTGAAGCTGGGCGAGATGCAGGAGTTTTTCGGGTTGAATGTGACAGGAACACTGAATGCTGAAACCCTGGAGATGATGAAGAAGCCTCGCTGTGGGGTTCCTGATGTTGCTGCGTACAGTGATGGCTCTTCGAATACCAAATGGCCCACCAACAAACTGACTTACAGGTACGAGCTTTGGTGTGGTCTTATACCTTCATGTATTAAACATGTGGACTGATTTACTGAGTTACACATTGTTATTTATATTCTGTAGGATTGAGAATTACACTCCTGACATGTCTGTCAGTGAGGTGGATGATTCTATCACGAGAGCGCTTCAAGTCTGGGCCCAAGTTACACCCCTGAGGTTCACCCGCCTCTACAGTGGTGAAGCTGACATCATGATCTCTTTTACTGTTGGAGGTAAGTTTCCCATAGCATTGTGACCATTTCCTACTAATGCACCCTGTCTAGTAGACTTACTAATGGATAGATTAGAGATTGTAAAGCCTAGCATTTTAATTTATCTTAAGGCAGAGCTCCACAAACTCTTAAACTTCTCCAGTTGTTAAACTTGATGCTAATATATTACTCTGTAGTACTAAGCTAGGCATATGTATGTTTACTCATTTCTAGATCACAGAGACGGCTCCCCATTTGATGGACCTGATGGTTTTTTGGCTCATGCATTTGGCCCCGCTCCCGGCATTGGAGGAGATACCCACTTTGACGATGATGAAACCTTTACCTTCAGATCTTCTCATGGTAAATACGCTCACATTTCATCCAACTTGAAATAAAGAAGGGTGGCACGGTGGTATAGTAGTTAACACATCAGCCTCACAACAAGAAGGCTCTGAGTTTGAGTCCCGGTCTCGGCGAGAGTGTTTCGGTGTGTTCTCCCTGTGCTCACGTGAGTTTCCTCCCACAATCCAAAGACATGCACATTAGTGTAATTGGCTGTTCCAAATTGGTTCTAGATGTAAAATGAGAGCGTGTATGGCCCTGTGATGGATTGGCAAGCTGTTCAGGGTGTACCCTGCCTGCCTTTGCCCTGTGACTCTAGTTGAATTAGGTGGTTTGGCAAATGTATAAGTTAGTAAGATACAAAAAATAAATCAATAAATAACAATCACGTACATACATGTATTTTTTTGGGGGGGTTTGCTTCAGGATACAACTTGTTCTTGGTGGCTGCTCATGAATTTGGACACGCCCTGGGCCTTGGCCATTCCCGGGATCCTGGAGCGCTCATGAATGCAAGGTACACCTACAGAGATGTGGACCACTTCGTTCTTCCCCAAGTCGACGTTAATGATATTCAGGCTCTCTATGGTAAGATTTTGAAATTAGCTATTTGGTCACTAGCTGGGGCAGTGGTGGCCTGGTGGTAGGGTGCTGGCTTACTGATCCAGAGGTCGAGGCTTAAGCACCACCATCACCGAGTTGTCACTGCTGTCCCCACAGTGCAGCTAACTGGGTTATCAAAGGCCATGTCTCTCACTGTCTGTGGTGAAAGGCATGTAAAAGAACCATTGCTGACTTTCGTAAAGAGTAGGCCATTGAGTTGCCGTCAGAGTGTTTCTGCCCTGCGATTGCCTTGAGAGCTGTACAGGGTGTACTCTGCCCTCGGCTACAGTTGGCTGAGGTGGGAGCCATCCTCCCTTGTTCAGAAAAATGATGATGGTCACTAGCTGTCTACAAAATCTGAAATGATAAACTCTAATGAACAAAATGGATTCAACAGGTTTGAACCCTGATATGCCAGATCTGCCTACACGTCCAACCACTCCTGATGCTTGTGACGCAAATTTGGTCCTGGATGCTGTTACAACACTCCGTGGAGAGATGTACTTATTCAAGAATGGGTATGCAGGAGTACATAAAACCTTTGAATATATATATATATATATATATATATATATATATATATATATATATATATATATATATATAATTCTAATCGTTAGATGCTTATTTTTGGTGATCAGGTTTTTCTGGCGCCGCCAACCTCGTATCGCTCAAAATGAACAACATCTCATAAAGGTCTTCTGGCCGGAACTTCCAGATAATATCAATGCTGCATTTGAGAATCCATTAGATGACATGGTGTACATTTTTAAAGGTAAAAATACTATAATATAGTCATGAGTCATTAAACTGTAATACTTAAAATATAATTAACAATAATATTCTACAGATTAATCCACATAAGACACATATGACTTTGTGTGTGATTGTGTGTATGATCTTCAGGTCAGAAGGTTTGGGTTTTAAACGCATATGATGTCGTGAATCGCAAGAGCCTCGAGAGCTTCGGTTTGCCAGCTAAAGTGAAGCAGATTGACGCTGCTGTTTATGATGAATATACCAAAAGAGTGTTGTTCTTTGTTGAAAAACAATACTACAGGTACATAGTGTGTTTATCCTGTATACTCTAATACTTCAAAAAAGAAAAAAAAATCAATTATATTCTTTTCCAAATGATTTACTAATAGATATATTTCTTTAGCTATAATCCAAACACCAAGGAGATGGACAAAGGTTACCCTAAACTGGTGGAGGAGAGATTCCCGGCGATGGCAAAGAAAGTTACTGCTGCCGTCCAATACAAAGGTTAATATTTATAAATAATATTTAAATAATATGAACATAGGTATATGAAAATGCTGATTTTATTCATGTCACATGTTTCTGCAGGATTCATGTACCTCTTCAGTGGACCGCGCATATTCGAGTTTAGCGGAAAGAAGCTGATGCGCCTGCTGGGAAACAAATACTTCCTGCAGTGCTAATATTTATCTGTTAGGAGGACGATGGAAAAGCCATTAATTTAATAAACTATTTCATAATTTAAAGAGTATATTATTTAATTCATTAGTAATTTTCTGAGTCATTGTACTTCCTTTCATTGGCATGTCTAAATAAACATTTCAGGATCATTTCAATCTACTGTTCGATGTTTCTGTTTTATTAGACACAAGTACAGACACTTTATTAATAAAGACTGTGGTAGAAGGGTATGGTAGATCCCAGGCAATAAATCAATCAATCAATAAATAAATCAATCAATAAATAAAGGGCAGAGTACACCCTGGACAGCTTTTATATATATATATATATATATATATATATATATATATATATATATATATAGCCATTATGTATAATCCATTATTATACCTTAGGTATAACTTAGCCATACCTGGGACAAAGTTGACCAATAACGGTAATTTCCTCTGGAAAGCAATCCTGGTCTATTACCAAAAACAACCTTGTCTTATCCCTGAAGAATCCTTGCATGCACACCAGCATGTTTCCATAAAAATAAATCATGTCTACTGTTTATTTGCTGATAAAATAATCAAAGAAGAATCATTAGTGACCAATAATCTCCATGTGGTATATATTTTAAAATTAATAAAAGTATGAAAAATAAAATATTAGAAGCATTTTTTTCCCTCTTCACTTCTAACACTTCTAATCACATAAGAGGTGGTAGGGTGACGTAGTGGTAAGCCCGTCCACCTCACAGCAAGTTATGGGTTCGAGTCCTGGGCTCGAAGAATTTTTTCTATGTGGAGTTTCTATGTTCTTTCTGTGCTTGTGTGGGTCTCCTCCAGATACTTCAGTTTCTTCTGACAGTCCAAAGACATGCACATTAGTCTTACTGGCTTTTCCAACTCCTAGGTGTGGATGTGAGTGTGAATAGTTGTGTGTGAGGTATATCTTAGAGCTCTTGGTGATGCCTCTCTGTTTGATGGACCATCAGGCACTTCGCTTATGTTTTGTCCCCATCTAGTGGCCCTGGAGGAGATGAAGATGAACATTTTGCCTTCTAGTGATGAGACAACCAAATGATGGGGTTGAGCAATGTAGAATTGATCATGCACTCACTAATCACTTACTCATTTGCTGAGCCGCCTAATCCTACTAGGGTCACGGGGAGGCTGGAGCCCATTTCATCTTTAAAAATTCAGTGAATATTTTATGCAAACATAACATGCTGTATTGCTAAACTAAGGTAATTTTCTACTTAACATTTTGTAATTAAAAAACTAATAATAAATTTAATTTTAAACACCCTCATCTTATATTTTATGACTATGGTCAGACCATCACAGAAACAAAACCATTCACATTCACATTCACTCCTAGGTTCAGTTTGGAACAGCCAATTAGCCCAATTAATGTGCCTGGAGGAAACCCACACAAGTTGTTTACTATATTTTTTATATTTATGTTTATGTAAACATTTCTTTAATTGTTTATATAGATTATTTTACACTGTGTTTTTTGGAAGGCCCAGCAGGAGGTGCTGTGAACTTTTTGTTCTTTTTCAGCATGGCTGAGGTTTGCACTAGGTATCTGAGTCTGAGTGCTCTTACTGCATAATGCAAAATAAAGATTGCTTTGGAAATGTAATTTTGTCCTTTGACCTTTGAAGAAGTGTGGAATGGTGGTGAAGTGGTTAACATGTCTATCTCACAGCCAGAAGGTCCTGGGTTTGAATCCCGGGCTCAGCGAGCTCAGGATTTCTGTGTGAAGTTTGTTTGTTCCTCACATGCAATGAATGTACCATTCAACAAAATGAGATGCAAATGGGATTAGCAAATGGGATCAGCAAATGGGAAACTGCAAATTCAGTAAACAGTGGGCCTTCAGTACTTCTGAAACAGAGTTCATGAACTTATATGAACAAAAGAACCTACACCCTTATCGCCATCATGCTGGAACATGTCAGCTTTATGTGTGTGTGCATAAGTTTGTTATACATTCCTGTTGAATCTGCATCAGTTAGCATAAAGGAAGTCGGGACTAACAGATTATATAATATATCTGCTGATGACTCAACATGTCATGTAATTTTCTGAACCGCTTAATCATAATTAGGGTTGCGGGGAGGCTGGCGCCTATCTCAGCCGACTCGGGGCGAGGGCAGAGTACACCCTGGACAGCTCGCTGTCACACTGACAGCTATGCAGCATACTCTAGACGAAAATCAGCAATGGTTCTTTTACATGCCTCTTACCATAGACAGTGAGAGACATGGCCGGCCTTTGATAACCCA
>JAOUQZ010044124.1:0-11981 GCA_028564935.1 Neosilurus hyrtlii | reverse complement strand
CACACACACACACATGCGCGCGCACACACACACACACACACACACACACACACACACACACACACACACACACACACTTTAACTGTCAGACTCAAGACACTAATTAAACAATAAATTAAGCTAATTTATGTGGTTTGAGTCCCTAAATCAGCCACACATATAAAAACTTGAGTCATCTATTTTTCACAAGCCCGAACTTAGCAGAAAATGCATTAATAAGTAAGATACCAGTTTTTAGTTCATAATAACTTACATTGTATGAACTTCACTCACTCACTCATTTCCCGAACTGCTTACTAGGGTCACAGGGAGGTTGGACCCTATCTCCGCTGACACTGGGCAAAAGTGTGGTGCACCCTAAGTACCCTAAGTAACCTTTCTTTCCAAAGGCCATTTATAAAATCTGACAGTGGATTAACTCCTGTTGAACACTTACAGACAGAATGCAGGCGGTGAATTCACATGTACCAGTGCCAATGGCTGCATACTGTAGATGTTCAGGTGAAATTCCCACTTCACGAAATATGTAAGAAGCATAGAAATAAATCTGTGTAATGAGAGAATAAATATTGTAATATCAATCATACTGGTTACACATGTAGCTCAATAGACAAAAATATGAAAGAAAAAATTTGGTCCTTTTTTCTATCAGCACTCTCACTCATAGAGTCACTCATTGCTTGGATTGTGGCAAACTGTATGTTCAGTTAATTTTCAGTCACTCATCTTGGTCCTTACCGCTCACTGATAAACTGAATAACTCTGAATTTCAGAAAATGCATTAACAAGTAAGATACCAGTTTTTAGTTCATAATAACTTACATTGTATGTACTTCACTCACTCACTCATTTCCCGAACTGCTTACTAGGGTCACAGGGAGGTTGGACCCTATCTCCGCTGACACTGGGCAAAAGTGTGATGCACTCTAAGTAACCCTAAGTAACCTTTCTTTCCAAAGGCCATTTATATAATCTGACAGTGGATTAACTCCTGTTGAACACTTACAGACAGAATGCAGGTAGTGAATTCACATGTACCAGTGCCAATGGCTGCATAATGTAGATGTTCAGGTGAAATTCCCACTTCGCGAAATACGTATAAATAAATTCATAAATTCATAAATTTCAGCATTCCCGTAAGTTTCAGGACTAATATCTGGGCATGCAAAACAAATGTGGGTTTACTGTAATTTTTTTTCAAGCAAACAAAGAGCCACTTACAGTAACAAACTCCTCGGAAACATTTTATAATAAATAATAATTTTCGCACTTGGTACATGTTTATATGAAGTGGCCCAAATGGAATTGATCTGGAGGGGCCACACTCACAGAGTCATTTCCACACAGCTGCATGGCGCTGCTTATGATGGCGACTGAGATGAGTTGCCAGCGAACAGTGCGGTCAGTGAAGAGCTCCCATGGCCTCTGAGCTCGCCTGCCCTCAGATTCAGCTTGCTCTTGCAGCATCTCATCCAGCTCCTCTTTCTGTGGCTCACAGCCTCTCAACTGCCACAGTGCTGCCAAATAAGTAAAAAATGGGGAGAGAAAGATCATTATTTGAATGATGATTGCAACAATAATATGCATGTAATGCATGCTGTGGTATTAGATACATGAAGTACTTTACAATATTATTGAAAACAATCAAATTCAGGGCGGTATGGTGGCGTAGTGGTTAGCATGTATGCCTCACAACAAGAAGATCCTGGGTTTGATTCCAAGGGTACGGGCGTTTCTGTGTGGAGTTTGTGTATTCTCCCTGTGCTTGCGTGGGTTTCCTCAGGTACTTCAGTTTCCTCCCACAGTCCAAAAACATGCACAGTAGGCTGATTTGTGGTTCCAAATTGCCCATAGGTGTGACAGTGAGTGTAAATGGTTTTATGGGTGTTGGCTCTGCAATGACCTGGCGAGCTGTGTACTCTGCCGTCACCCAGAGTCGGCTGAGATGGGCACCAGCCTCCCTCTGACCCTTATTAGAAAATTAATTAATTAATGGATACATTAAATTTGGGGAGAAAGCAAATAATTTCACCTTATGTCATCTAGTACCACACTACCCTGTCATTGATTATTTTGATCTATTGCACCCCTGCTGTTTTATTCCTTCCATAATATATAATAAAATAGTCACTGATACCCTTTAAGCAGGCGTCCTTATCACCACGATCAATGAGAAGGTAACGTGGGCTCTCTGGGAACCAGGGTAGCGTGAGGAGCTGAATGAAGCCTGGCACCGCATTACTGCCTAACAAGTACTGCCAGCATGTTTCACGACCCAACAACTCCCTGTGCACGCACACACACACACACACACACACACACACACACACACACACACACACACACACACACACACACACACACACACAAGGAGCCAGACTTATATTAAAATGAGAGTGATGACATTATCAACTTTTATACAGTCACTTTAATAAAATTCATTAACATGTAGTCAGTCAGCATTTGTTTTAGTACAGCCAGACCCAAATATTTACTGTAAATGTTATTTCGTGTATAACTGTGTTGTGGACTAACCTTAAACTTATCACCTGTCCCAGAACCAACCCAAAAGACGTGAAGACAGAAGAAGACAGGGTCACAGCACCACGTAAATGTTTTGGTGCACTTTCACCAAAATACATTGGCTGTACATTCACACTGATCCCTGTAACCAGCGCAGTTACAACACAGTACAGTATAGTCAGTGCATTCCCATTTATGTTTTTTAGTGTGTATTGTGTCATTCAGATCTAAATATGCTTAAGCTATAATTAACAGCCATGTATTTAGCTACAAAAGATGAACTACGAGTTTGGTTTTTACCTGGTTTCCTTGGGTTCTTATACTACAATCTTTTTTGCTGAAATCAGCAGAGAATTAACACAGTGATCCTATCACTGTTATATTTTCCCAACTAGCTGTGCTATACTGTATGTTACAGTGTATCTTAGACTTACTGACCAACAGAAAATAGCATATGAAAAGCTCAGCTCAGTTCCTCCGACCCTCATCACTGATTTGCCTCAAGAATCTGTGCTTTCACTTATGCTTTACTCTTTGCAGTAACACAGCAATAGCTGGATAACATAGATGAGACAGCATACGGGTAAATGCTGCATCAGCTCCTATCATCAGCCCAGTCTCCAAAATATTATCTTGAAGACTGTAGAGCTTATCTTGAACTTGAAATGAGCACTCATGTCACCATATTAATTTTCTGAAAATTGCTCTGCAGTAGAAGTAAAACTACAATTTCTAGGTACCTCAAATAGGAATCACACACTGACAAGTTATACAGTTATATAGTACTAACATCTCTGTACTTTGTATTTTGTATTCACTGTCTGGTTTGACTTTACTACTTCATGAGAAAAGGCCAGAGTCCAACATATAATTCAACCTGTGGAGATAATTTGCTTTAAATTATTCTCCTTCACCAACCATGTCAGAAGAGCAAGGACAAGAGCAGATATAATTTTCTCACCTTCTGCACTTTTTTAACCACTTCCTTCAGAGGTAAAGTAACAGATACTAAACACCAAATCAATCATAAAGACAGTTTCCTTTCCCCGGCTTTTGCCTGCTCAACATTGAACAAGACACATTTTATTAACACAAACTAATAAACTACTGAAATAAAGCAATGTATCCTCATCTAATGCAAGTTCTCTCAAACATCATAACTCATAATTTAAAATAATAGATTTGTCAAATTACTGAGAATAATAAGTTAAATTACAAAATCTTATTAGATCAATGAAAAAAAATGCCCAAAACAAAAAAACTAAATTCTTTCTGACACCGATTTTACCTACAGTGATGCCAACTAGAAATCTGGAAATGATGATCATCTCAAATGACTCAGCTTTCCGGCTTGTCACAGCCAGCAGTGAACTGGCCATTACAAAGATATTATTCAGCAACATAGTCTTCTTCCTTGGGGACAACAACAACAACAACAACCACAACAACTACATCTAAGTCGAATATGTCTTTTGATTAAAAAAATATGTCGTTTGATTAAAAAAAAAACAAAAAAACAACACAATACACAAGTATCCCAGTTGGGTATAAGGTGGCGTAGTGGTTAGCATGTCCACCTCAAAACAAGAAAGACAGGGGTTGAAGTCCCATGCATGTTTAAGGTGTGCCTTTAATTTCAAACATATCTCTGATCACTTTGTCCAAACATTTTTATTTTCCCTCTGACCACTCAACCCACACCTAAAAGGCTAGAGCTTTATCTTTGTGATCACATGCAAATGTCAGTCTGGTTGTTTTTATAGCAGTCTAGCAGAATAGGGGCTTCTTCTTTGTTTAAAAGTATTTCACGCCATAGTTATGAAGGATGCTCTTAATGGTGGATGTATATTCTCTGGAACCTGATGCTTGCAGCTTTTTCATCAGTATCTTTGTTGTGGTTTTGGCCTCTTGTAGTCAGCCCTTGTAGTCTCCTTTTTGAATGGCATCTGTTCAGTCCAAAGATATTTCGATGCATTTTATATTTGCATAAA
This sequence comes from Neosilurus hyrtlii, assembly GCA_028564935.1. Taxonomy (NCBI): domain Eukaryota; kingdom Metazoa; phylum Chordata; class Actinopteri; order Siluriformes; family Plotosidae; genus Neosilurus; species Neosilurus hyrtlii. Next base: position 7,467 of record JAOUQZ010044124.1, on the reverse strand, counting down.
CTTGTCGTACATTTTGGTTGAAAACTTCAGGAAAGGCTGGACATCCATAGTTGGTACACAGAGGTAAACTCAAGGTCCACAAATAGTTTTCTGAGTTCCTGGCTTTTTTATCTAATTATGACAAATGACCAATCAGAAACTTCCAAGTCAATGTAGTGCACATAAACTTGACCTACTGTATTTCTGTTAAGCTTCATTAAGTCTGTCTTTAATTGTTTTATGATCACCTCAGTCCTAAACCAGCTACATGCCTTGCCAAAAATGCCTGGTAACACGAACTGTGTGGAGTTGTGTCACTCATCACTCACTCATTTGCTGAACTGCATAATCTTACTAGGGTCACGGGGAGGCTGGAGCCTATCTCAGTTGACAGTTGGCAAAGGCAGGGTACACCCTGAAAAACTCACAAGATAGGAACACACATAGCCATTTACACTCACACATAAGGGCAATTTGGAACAGCCATTTAGTCTCATGTGCATGCTTCTTGACTGTAAGAGGAGGCCAGAGTAATCCCACGAAAGCATGGGGAAAACATGCAAACTTCGCACAAACATCTGCGCCAACGACTAGAGCCCAGGTACTTCTTGCTGTGAGTTGGACATGCTAACCACTATGCTGAGTTGTGGCATGCAAAGATTAAATATATAGTATAGGTTTATGTAAATATTTGCCCTCCAATGCAGATAATGAATCCTAAAAGGTCATACCTCCCAAAATGGATGGACATGGGACCAGCCAACAGGGCTCCTATAAGGGCACCCAATGAGAAGACCGACACTATGAGTGTCCAGATCAGTGTAATCTGATTCTCCTGTAAGTGTACCCCCCAGCGCTTCTGAACTGTGTCGTTAACAAAATCCTGAATGTACTGGAGTAACACAGAATAAAGGTAATAAATGCTACATTGGGAATAAAGGGGTATAAAGGTAAAGACACCCATGTACACATAAGGATATGGTGAACAGAAATATCAAGAAAATCTCATGTAAATAAAAATACACTTTCTCTTCTGCTTACTTACAGCACTGGGTGCATTGATAATGGCGAGGTTATATCCGTATTGTAATGTTCCCCCAACTGCAGTACAAGACACCATTAAGGCCAGAGTACGAACACTCCCCTGCAAGAAAATAAAAGAGCTTGGCAGAACACAAATAAACTTTTTTTTTAGCGCAAACACAAGGAAGAACCTCATTAAACCAGCCAAAACAATAGAGAATGAGAATTTAATGTTTAGATTATCTGTGCTATGGATAGACATCCCAGCCTTAGTGTATTCCAGCCTATGCTCCATAATTCCATGACAGTCTCCAGAGCTACCAAGACATAACCAAGATGTATGGTTACTGAAGGTGAATGCAATCATAAATAATCATGAAAGAATGAACGAATGATCTATAAAATTCTTAAAGCTCACTCATTCATTTGCCAAACCTTTTAATCTGCAGATTAAGGCACGCTGGAGCCTATCCTAGTATCTTAGTAATGTTTCTAATCATTACCCACATGATCACATAACACCATGGATTAAACATTATTACACTTCTTTTTCTAGTTGTATAGCAACACAGTAGATAATGTTTGATGTAAGAAGATGTGGCCAAATGAAGTTAAAATAAGTTTTTTCTGTACCTGTGCCTTATAGCGTTTCACAGTAATGCACTGCAGTATTATTTTTCGAGCACTTAGTAAACCAGGTGATATGGTGAGAAACATGATTAACCAAGACAGAATAGATTAACTCAGAATAGTGAGTTTTTCTCTTTCTGTTTGAAAGAGTTCTAGATACACTTAAAGCACAGGGATATCAAGGTGACAACCAGATTTTTTGTAGGAGGAGAAAAAATAGTGTAGAGCTGGATTTCTAAGATAAAATGGAATTTTACAACTTCCATTACTAGCACCTTTATTTTTAGTGGAAATGTCATACATGGAATTTACTATTGTTATTAGTATGGGAAGATTGATTCATGATACACCATTATTTAAATGATTAAATAGCAAAATATATGTATATAATATCATCCCCTATGAACAAATTTCTGGCTGCACCACCAGTCGTTTATTTATTTATTTATCTTTAATTAACTGTGTTTATTATAGATCTTTGGTAGCTGTAGTGATTTATGGACATTAAATAAGCTCCTTGTGTGGGTGGATGTGTAAAGAGCTTGGAAAAAAATTAACCTGGCAGTGTATAACGTTTAGCTTATTATAAAGTGTGTTTACGAGTTATTTCACAAAGCAACAGGTCGCCCTTGAAAACTTTACAATGCCAGTGTTGTGTATAATACATAGAAAATCTTGTTGGACTCAAGAGTTCAAGATGTAAGAAGTCAATATGCAGATTTGGAGTTAGTATTTCAACTATGCAATTTAAGATGTAAATTTAACAGTTAATTCGACAGGTGTTAATTTAGCATTCTAAATGTTAAATACTATGGGTGTTAATTCAACACTGAGTTACTTTAGCATTTATTTGTACGCAATACAAAGTGCTGATTTCATGTTTAGATTATCTCTACTATGGATAGATGTCCCATCTCAGGTCCAAGGATAGACTCTTGAGTCACCCATAATAACCAGTATATAGAGGCTACTGAACATGAATAAATAAGCATAAAAATATTTACATATTATCCATGGAAAGCATAAATCTAAGGGATGAAACCTGACTAGTAAACAGACTAAATAGAGCAGATAATTTCACAGGATAAGGCATTTTTATCATCCTCATGTAGTCATGCACTGCTTGAAACCACTTTTCATCACTTTTCCTCTCACTTTAATCATCACAAAATACCCTCTCAAAAGGGGTGTAAAATGTATAATAACCAGATATTTATTCAACACGTTGAGTTATTTCATTACTAGTGAGTTTAATGAACTCTGTAGGCTTCACGTTAAAAGTGCCAGTGTAAGTTTGGCAATTTAAGGTTTGAATTAATTTAACATTACAGTTTTGCTATTTAAATCTACCTACCTTTTGTTTCTCATGTGCAGTGCTTTTCTGCCTGTGTGAGCTCATGATGTTGGATGTTTATGTGGATGTGAAATATGTGTGCACATGAGAGAAAACACTTATTGTATGCTACGATGTCATAATGAGTAACTGAACAGTTTATCATCCACTCTGTTGGCGTCTAAATGAGTTGTAGAGTGTACCTGACATCTGTCTACTCAATGTGTTACATACAATTTTCTTGAGATATTGTGATGGAAAAAAAAATGTAAGCTAATGTGTATGTAGACTGTTATCCATTGGGAAAAATGTGCTGTTTGTCTCATTGGACTTTTAGAAGTCCAGAAAATAACAGAATTTTACAGCATACTCAGATTTAAATCTTAATATCATATAAATTACAAACAAACAGGGCGGCACGATGGAGTAGTGGTTAGCATGTCTGCCTTACAGCAAGAAGGTCCTGGGTTCAATTCCTGTGCTCGAGCATTTCTGTAAGGAGTTTCATTTTCTCTCTCTGTTTCCTCCAGGTACTTAAGTTTCCTTCCACATTCCATAGACGTAAATATTAGGCTAATTGGTTGTCCCGGATTTCCCATAGGTATGACTGTGAGTGTAAGTATTTCACTACATATTGTACTGTGTATAATTTGACAAATAAAATTTTAATTTGAATTTACCCTGCCTTTTGACCAGTGTCGGCTGAGATAGGCTTTAGCCTCCACGCAACCCAAATAAGTTAGTGATGTCAAATGTCAAATAAATGTCAGAATTAGGATACACTGCTCAGGATTAATCTGATTGGTCCACAATCTGGGGATTTAAAAACATTATCCTGAGTGAATAATGCATCAATATAAAAAAAGGAAACTCACAGTTTGTTGTGGTCACTTGGAGCAGGCAGTGCCAATATTATCACGCTTTAAAAATTAAAAGTATAATAAAAACAAAACAAAACGATAAAACGACAAAGATACCCTGTTACAGAGTGTAATTTTCTTACCCGTCTGTGTAGTATTAACCAAAACTCTGAATGCATTCAGAAGTTGCCATTGTATACATAATGCATATCCTTTACTCTGAGAAAGTGGAGATTATCTTGCTTGCCTCTGTAATTGTAATACTGTAAAAGTAAAATATTTAATGTAAATGTAATGTAACTGTAATGAAAAAAATATAGATTTTAAACTCGGGACAGTGGTGACCCGATGGTAGGGTGCTGGATTACTGATTCCAAGATCGGGGGTTCAAGCCCCGCTATCAATGGGTTGTCACTGCTGACCCCCCAGTGCAGCTAACTGGGTTATCAAATGCCGGCCATGTCTCTCACTGTCTGTGGTGAGAGGCATGTAAAAGAACCATTGCTGATTTTCGTCAAAAGTAGGCTGCATCGCTGTCAGCGTGTTTCTGCCCTGCGATGGCCAGGTGAGCTGTCCAGGGTGTACTCTGCCCTCGCCCAAAGTCGGCTGAGATAGTCGCCAGCCTCCCTGCAACCCTAATTAGGATTAAGCAGTTAAATGAATGAATAAAATATTTTTTTATTCTCTTTGCTTTGCTTTTCATGTTCCAATGTAGTATATACTAAAACAATTATTTGCCATATACTCAGGAATTATTTAGCGAAATCCATTTCCCCTTCTGCAAATTATTGTTGATTATAGATTAGGAAAAATTAATACTTAACTTAACCAAGTGTCTTCATTTGCCCCAAATTACTAGTGTGCTGCATGTGTCTTGGAAAAGGTGTGTGCTTTACACTCCCACATTCAGTTGCTGAGGAAGGAGGTTTGGCCAGCAAGTGGGAATTATTAAAAAAAAGTAAACCCTTAAATGTTTTTTACATATAGAATCATCTCTCCTCACAGAAACAGTGAGCCAAGAAATTGTACAGTATCATGTGGCCACAAAGGTGTGTAAGGAAAATAAAAGTCAAAGTCATCATCAGGATCCTTTCTTTTGCACATGTTCACACCTCACAAGCTTCCAAAAAAATCAAAGTTTCGAAGAGTATATATTTATTATAAATGCCATTGTCATCATTTCCCAAAATAATTGTATCCACATGTCTTCTTGATAAGTCCCATTTTCAAATTTTCTAAGAATTTATAGCCACAGAATCTAATAATATAACTGAAAATGTAGTGAGCAGGAAGTTAAAAGCAGATTTTTTAATATAGTCCCTTTAACATGCACTAGTCTAAAGTTTCTACTGAAGCTGCAGTTCCTAATAATGGTTTCTTCAAAAGTATCCGCCTATTTCAACTAAAAACTATTTTTGCACTGCCTCAAGGAATACATAGTATTCATATTTTGATTGGCTCTATTTTTATAAGGGAAAAGATAGGACTGCTGTTTTTGCCATAATTTTGCATTTCACAGTTAAATGTGAAGCTTCTACTTAAAATGTGTAAAAAGGCAATCCTGAGGTGGTCATTTAAATTTTTATTATTTGGGATTTCTAATTTTACCACACCCCCTTCTGTTCTTTGGTTGACTCTTCCATCCTCAGTGCAATTCATTCATTCATTTTCTAAACCGCTTATTCCTAATTAGGGGCACAGGGAGGCTGGTGCCCATCTTGGCCAACTCTGGGTGAGGGTGGGATACACCCTAAACAGCTCACCAGACCATTACAGGGCTAACACACAACCATTCAATCTCACATTCACATCTAAGGGCAATTTGGAACAGCTAATTAGCCTACTCTGCATGCTTTTGAACTGGGGGAGGAAACTGGAGTACCCAGAGGAAACCCACACAAGCACGGGGAGAATATGGAAACGCACCAGCCCAGGAATCAAACCCAGGGCCTTCTTGCTCTAAGGTGGATGTGCTAACCACTGCACCACTGTAACCACAAGATTGTGGTGAAAAATTAATACAACTCTGGACTTAACATTGCGACACTGAATAAATTTATTGAAACAATGCCACAGCAACTGTATGCTGTAATCAAAGCTAAAGTCATTCGAACGAGTTGGCTCAACTTTTCAATAAGTGTAGTTATATAAGCAATTAAATAAGCAAAATTATTATTTTTGTAAAAATAGTAAAATAATATTTATTTTTGTTGCATTATGTTTTTGTATTATTTTTAATGTCTTTTTATGTGTATTCTATGGTTTATGTTTTCATAGCTCTCATTCTAATAGTCTTCATTCTGTTCTGTATTATGTGTATTCTATGCCTTTTTGTGTACAGTACTTTGGCACAATATCTGTTGTTTTTAATTGAGATATATACGCTATTGTACAATGCACAACTTTTTTTCTTTTTTCTTTTGGCAGAGCAGTGTTACTTCTAAAACTCAGTCTGATCTGGTCAAGCAGGCAAATCACGTTAATGTCTTATGATGTTCCTGATTACTTGATTAAACTGGACAACATTTTTTTGTGTGTGTAATTGGCTTAATGTTGTAAATTTATCCTCAAAATAATTTTCATCAGTGTTGCATTAGTGTTAATTCAGAAACTGCATAGTGGATAGCATGTCTGCCTCATAGCAAGAAGGTCCGGGGTTCGAGTCCTGGGCTCAGCAAGGGTGTTTCTATGTGGAGTTTGTATGTTCTCCCCAGGCTTGCATGGGCTTCCTCCAAATACTCCGGTTTCTTCTAACAGTTCAAAAACATACACTTTAACCTAAATGGCTGTTCCAAATTAGCTGGGTATGAGTGTGAATGGTTGTGTGTGTGTGTGTGTGTGTGTGTGTGTGTGTTTTGGCCCATTCTGGTTGGGGTGTACTCTGCCTTCACCCAGAGACAACTGAGCCAGACTCAAGCTTCCCAGCAACGCTCGTAGGAGTAAGCAAATGAATGAATGAATGTTTCCATCCTAGCATGTAACAGCTGGTAAAGCTGGTGTACCAGTTTGACCAGCTCTTCCTGTGTTTTGACGGATATTAACTGGCCAGAATGAACTGGGATTTATTGCAGGGTACAGCCCATGGTAAGAAGTTTCTTTCTCAGCACTTGTTGAGATAAAAACCAGTCTTGGATGAAAGAGGCAGCATGACTGGAGGCCAAGTAGAGATGCTTCTTAGTTCTGATTAGTCGGATGATGTTGTTTCATATTAGTTATTTCCCCTGAATTTTATCCACAGCTTCTTTGTAAAAAATGACTCATAACTCATTTATTCTGATCATCTCTCTCTCTCTCTCTCTCTCTCTCTCTCTCTCTCTCTCTCTCACTCACTCACTTACTCACTCACACACTCTCCCTCTCTCTCTCTCATTCACTCTCTCTCTCTCATTCACTCACTCACTCACTCTCTCTCACTCACTCACACACACTCTCTCTCATTCACTCACTCACTCACACACACACACACACACTCTCTCTCTCACTCACACACACACACTCTCTCACTCACTCTCTCTCTCTCTCTCTCTCACTCACTTACTGACACACACACACACTCTCTCTCTCACTCACACACACACACACTCTCTCTCTCTCTCTCTCTCTCTCTCTCACACACACACACACACACACACACACACACAC
>JAOUQZ010044123.1:0-11982 GCA_028564935.1 Neosilurus hyrtlii | reverse complement strand
GACTCAAAGCACTCGGTAGCGTGATCGAGTTCTGTGGGGTCTAATGATCCCATCATAGTTGGGAATTCTGAAAGATTATTAATAAAACTCTGCGCAGCAGTTGATGTAAAAGTGTGCTTAATGCGATAACGTGGTGAGGTGTATATATTCGTACTAAGATGCATTGTAAGTGAGATACGATAATGATCTGAAATAGTTTCTGACTGTGGAACGTTCTATGTTTTCGATGTTTAATCCAAAAGTTAGTATTAGATCTAGAGTGTGGCCAGCATTATGCGTGGGTCCTTTGTCAGTCAGTTAGCCTGGTTATATTTTTTCTAGTCCATCCTCATGCAAAACTTGATTATTAAACTGTGAGTGAAGTGAATGTGAGATCTTAGTGTCATGCCTGTCTCCTGTTCGTTTCTGCTCTCTCCTCGTTCAGGTTACCAGATTTCCCTGGCATGGGCGGTGATTGCCGGCCCGATCCCCATCACAGCCCCAGGATAAAAGCACCACGTTTTTGCCGGATCATTTTGTGCCGTAATAGAGTTAACGTCTCCCGCCGTACGCATTACGATCCAGCCCACCATACTTACACAGTACCTTGTTTTCCTGAGTCCTTAAATAAAGGAACCTTGTTTTCTCCTATCTTGTTGTGTCTTTCCTGCTTTTAAGTCTGTCATTTTTTTGCCATCGTTACAGTAAACTTTCCAGTAAATAATTGTACCTCTTGTATGTGCTGATGCACAACATTTTTATTTGTTAATGTATATATTTTATTTTTGGCAAGAGTCCACTTGACAATTTGGCCTCATTTTATTTGTGCCAGAAAATGTATATGTCATGTATATATCATTATATAATGTATGTACCATTATATAATTCATTCCTTGTCTTGTGGTATTTGGTAACTATGGTTTTATTTATACTTTGGTCATTATTGCACCATAAATATATAAATCTTAATGAATTTGGTAAAATGGATGTGATGGGTCTTTTTCATGATATTCCAATAAACTTATGGGTCCTGCTTTTTTATGTTTGAAATGCTAAATTTTGATTGGTCCTGAGGAAAAAAACAGGTCTATCAAAAACCCATAGGCGATAATATTTGCATCATGAAAATATTAATTCATTCTTTTTCCTAGAACATATACAAATATATCAAAATACAAATTGTTTAGGGAGGGAGTAGTTGAAAACACATTGCAAAGATTTCTTTTATTTAAAACAATAATAATAATTTTAAGTAAATTGTATTTTTTTTCACCCCCACTCTGCCTCTGTCCTGCATTTGGGTCCTACTCCGCTTGTCCACTCGTGACAATGTTTTAGCTTGCATAAACTTCTCCTTTGCTGCTAATTCATCACAGGCTTCATCTCTCTCTCTCTCTCTCTCTCTCTCTCTCTCTCTCTCTCTCTCTCTCTCTCTCTCTCTCTGCAAATTGTTCAGGTACAGAAAATGTTTTTTGCAAAGGGCTGAAAAGAGAACTTGAAATGAAAAGGCCAATATTTGAAACAAAAGAATGGATAACAGGATTCTCAAAGTAAATATTGAAAAAAAAATCTACATTTATTATATCTAATAAGGAACTGCAGCATTGTGAAATATACAATTTACACTTATTTACACAAAAAAACAATTTGCCTTTTTTCTTCACTCATTTATTCTCTCGGTTGAATCGACTCATATTGGAATCCGATTTGGCCAAATTGATGCTGGAATTGAAAGCAGTTGGACATATTCAAGGCACATAATCTGAAAGTGTTTCATCATTAGACTTCTTACTTTTAAATATACAAATGTAAAATGCTATCATATGCAAAATATGCCCCCTCCAGGATCCTGCAACAATGACCACACAGGCTTGCCACCTCTCCCCATTAGAAACTCCAAAATTAAATAAGATTCAGTCTCTTTCAAGATGGGTGGTTCCAGAGCCCAAGCTATGTGTTGAAGTAAGCCCAACTATGTCTATTCGGTATCTCTCAACCTCATGCACCAGCTCAGGCTCCTTCCCCTCCAGAGAGGTGACATTTCATGTCTCAAATGCCAGAGTCAGTAGCCCAGCACAGGTCCTACAGAACCCATTCCTTCGGTTGCCACCCAGCTCACACTGCACCCGACCCCTATCGCCCCTCCAACAGGTGGTGAGTCCATGGGAGGGTGGAGCCATGTCTCATTTTCGGGCAGGGCCCATCCAGGTGCTCACCTTTGACCCACTCTTCCAGACCTAGCCTTTTCTTAAAGTGTTTTTTTTTTAATTAAAAAAAGTGTATTCTGTTTTATTAAAATAGTGTATTTATTTTTAAAATGGCACATTTTATTAAAATAGTGCATCTTTTTAAAAAAAATGTATTTTAAAAAATTAAAGTGTTTTGTATTTTGTTTTAATTGTTTTATTTTATTTAAAAATTGTATTTTTGTTTTTTTGAGTTTATTTCATTTTATTCAAAAAATGTTTTTTTTTATTTTATTACAAAAGTGTACTCTATTTTATGGCTTGAAACAAGTAACAGTTTGGAGGGGAAGAAAGAGAAGTTACCATCACTTAGACATTCCTTCCCATTATGACGTTTGTATATGGGCATGAAAACCATCACCACAGGGTTCTATGTGTACAGGGATGGACAGACAGACGGATGCATATCCCTTATCTATGGGGCTCCACTCGCACAGCGCTTGGGGGCTCCGCTATAAAACTAGTTTGCTTTATCTACTGTTTGTTTGTACTTCACTTACTGAGGTCAGTCAACCACTTTCATGACCACACATTTGCCTATTAGTATCTTAATTAATTATGGTTGCAGGGAGGCTGTGTGTGTGTGTGTGTGTGTGTGTGTGTGTGTGTGTGTGTGTGTGTGTGTGTGTGTATAAAAATGTGTGTGATCCGCTCCAGCATAATAGGAATTACCTAGGAAATTTGAAATACTGATATATTTGAAAAAATAAATAAATAATTTGCTTCAAAACAAAGAATAATACATGATTATAGCATGATAATTGACTGTTACATCACTTTGTATGTGGTTAATCAGGAAATGCTACTTTTAAGAAAATCGTAGTTACAGAACCAGTTTCTGAATGGCAACCATAAATTAAACGAATCTGGCTCTCGATCAATTAGCACAATCTTCCTAGTGTCTTCCTAGCAACAGATGAGTTCTATTTACATTGAGTCATGTCTGTTTTGAGGTTTCTCATTGGTTTGCCTTTATATTATTTGGGGATTCCATAAGTAGGTAGAGTATTCTGGTACTGAATATGGATAATAAGGAAATACCCCAAGCAATCACAAAGCAGTTTGAAATTCGGAAAAAGAAGTAGATATTTCCATTGTTTTGGAATGGATTGAACCCATCCTGCATTTTTTGAAAAAAATTAAAAAAGAAAAATAGAAAAAAATAATGAAATATTGACAAGGTTACAAATAATAATTTTTATCTGAAATAATTCTTGTGTCCTTCAGTTTGTCAAGGTAAAGAAATTTCACGTCATTGTTCCTGATGCACCTCACACAATTTAGACTGGCTTGATGGCCACTTCTTCCATTTCATACAGTCAAGCTGTTTCCACAAGCAAGTCAGTAGGGTTGAGATCAGGTGCCTGTGCTGGCCACTCCATTATTAACAGAATATCAGCTGACTGAACCTTCTCTAATTAGTTATTGCATAAATAGCAGTGTTTGAGTAATTGTCCTGTTGTGTGAGGAAAGTGGCTTACAAAGTTTTGTAACCCAAACTCAACATTCCTCAGCTCAGTGTCTGTGTTCTGTTTTTCAACGTAATCTTTTCTTTTTCTGACCAATGTCAGATTTGCAACTCCATGAGTTGCCTCTTCACTTCTGATTCTGGTGTTTTGGTGTTTGGCAGGTACTATTTATTGAAGCTGCCACTTGAGGACCTGTCAGGTGAGTGTTTCTCAAACTAGAGACTCTGATGTACATATCCTCCTGCACAGTTGTGTGGCGGGGCCTCAGACTTCTCTTTCTATCCTTGCTTATAGCCAGTTTGTGTTGTTCTGGGAAGGGAGTAACACACACTGTTGAATGAGATCTTTAGTTTTTTACATGGAATAGCCTTTATTTCTCAGAACAATTTCAGAAGCAAGTTCTTTTTTCTGGCCATTTTGAAACTATAATTAAACCCAAAAATATGGATTTTTGAGATACTTCTTTTATCAGAACAGCAATTTTCAGCTCACCTGACTTAATTGCAAAAGAGACTCCACTTTCCTGGCTGAAGTGCACTTGAACAAGGCATCTATCCCCCAACTCTCCAGGCACCTGTGTGCTCACTGTGTGTGTGTGTGTGTGTGTGTGTGTGTGTGTGTGTTCACTTTGAATGTTTTAAATGCAGAACGCGGGATTAATGTAGTATAGCAAAAGCAAAAAGAAGCATTCAGTGTTTTCTTGAGGAAAAAAGGCATGCAGACAATTTTCTAGAGGATAAAGAGCATACAAACACGTTCTCTGACAGTCTCTATTAGCCACAACAGCACCTGCTGAGATAGCCCAGCATGAGGCAGACTAGAGAGCTTATCATGAGCACCACACAGGGGCTTTACAGTTAATTTGGAAACAGTTGATAATATTGAATATCCCTGTAGCCTGCTAAATGTTTCATTGACTTTGCATTCTTCCCTATCCCTCCCATCTACTTACAATTAGGATAGCACCAGCATTGGAGAAAAAAATATTGGCTCTGCAATGGACTGTTTAGGGTTTAGCTGTTTATACCTCGCCACACATTGACGATTTAGCCAGCGTATATGAGAAATTTGGCAAATACATTTGCATACGTCGTATAAGTAATGGGTAAGTTTTGTTACCTATTAACAGCACACTGGTACAAGTCGTAGTACGGCGAGGTCAGCGAAAGTTTTTGTGCATGCACACAATTTTTGATGTATGCTAGTCAAGTCCAAAGTCTATCTCATACGTTCTGCTTACGCTGGCCAGAAGTTGTAGGTAAGTTGCCATAAGTTGTTGGTAAGTTATGCAATCATTCATACATTATTTTTAAGTTACTCATAAGTTGAATATAATGTCTAGCATAACTTATACCAACAAATACCTAGCGTGTTGGCCGCATTTGCAACTTACAACCAACGATAGTCTAACTTATGCAGTAGTGTATCACTCATGATCAATAATGTGACCTAGCCTATAAAAGGCTGCCGCTCACTGATTCAAATCAGATCCGCACTAGACATTGCAATATCAACATCACAGTCATGCCAAAGAAATCAATGAGGTCATGGTGATGTTAGAGGGCAGCTAGTAGGTATTCTCATTTCAGCCTTGCCAGATCCTCCATCTCTCATATGACAGGGACATTTGCTCCCCATGGAGTCTTGAGGAGTACTGATTGGTTCCTCGTTTGAACCCCAATTTATATACCAATCCCCCTATTTGCTGCCAATATTCCCAGAAATCGATAGCTGTGTTTTTTATGGACATTAGGACTATGATTTTTGACTTGTATGACATGCATTGTGTGGGACTATATAAGCGTGAGCATTGGTTAGGTAGTCATTTAGATAAGGCGAATGGGAAAAGTGTGTTGTATTTGTGATCACATATTTTTTAATCGATTTATTTTGGCCCATCTAAAAAGAAGGAGAAAGTTCGGCTTAAATTTATTTTGTCTAACAAAACACAATAAATGTATATTATGCTATAATTATGGTAAATATATAAATTTTAGTTTATTTGTAAGTTTGTATGTTATGCTATCTCTATATCTAGCCATAAACTGTAAAATGTGCTAAAAATACATTAAAAAGTACTAACCATTAACATCATTAGCAAATTAAAAAGCTTCCGAAAGATTTAGATTTTTTTTACCGCATTGCATCCTCTTAACTCTTCTAGTTAGGTCACAATTAATATATATCTTTAATAGTAAAAAACAAACACAATTTGGTGTACCAGCTTAAGTAATTTTCAGGTTTTATGAAACAAACACAAGAACAAAATTAAACATGCACTGTCAGCAAACACAGACACACCTATTTAGATTATTTTAAAATGGGGGACCGGAGGGTATGTTTCAACTATCGTGAAATTACACTCAGCCTACCTGGGAAAGTCTATTCAGTAGCATTGGAAAGAAGGATCCAACTGTGGCCCTTGGGCTATTTTTGGGGGGGGGTTGAGCTTCAGGAGTATGGTGTGTTGGACTTGTTACTATGGCCCATTCGGTCTCTGTATCACCATTGCCAGAGCTTGGCCCACATTAGTAACAACAGGTCGAATTAATTTCCACTGAGGGTTAGATTGAGCCAAGGCTGTCCTAAGTCACCGGTTCTGTTCATAATTTTAATGATACAATTTCTAGGTGCAGCGAAGGCGTTGAGGGGTTCTGGTGGGGTAGCCATAGGATCTTTTTCTCTGCCTTTTGCAGATAATTTTGTACCTTTTGCTTCGTTAAACCAGGAACTCCAGCTCTCATTTTAGAGATTTGCAGGTGAGTGTGAAGTGGCTGAGATGAAAATCAGCACATCCGAGGCCATTGTTCTTAGCCAGGAATTAAGTCCTGCCCCAAGTGGTGGAGTACAAGTATCTCTGGGTCTTGTTCATGAGTGAGGGAAGAATGGAACGAGAGATCGACAGGCGAATTGGTGCAGCCTCTTCTGTAAAGCAAAGCTTGTACCTGTCTCTCGTGGTGAAAAGGGAGCTGAGACAAAAGGCAAAGCTTTCAATTTACCAGTTGATCTACATTCCTACCCTCACCTATGATTATGAACTTTGGGTAGTGACTGAAAGAACAAGAACACGGATAAAAGCAGCTTCCTTCACCATATCTCTGAGGCTCTCCCTCAGAGATAGGGTGAGAAACTCTGCCATCTGGGAGAAGCTTGGAATAGAACTGCTGCTTCTTTGTGTTGAGAGGAGCCAGTGGAGGTGGCTGAAGCATCTGATTAGAATGCCTTCCTGGTGTGGTGTTTCAGGCATGTCCAACCAGGAAGAGACCCATGGAGGAACTATGTCTCTCAGCTGGTGTGGGAACCCATCAGTATCAAAAAGAGCTGGAGGAAGTGGCTGGGGAGAGGAAAATCAGGACCTCACTTCTTAGGCGGCTGTCCCCATGACCCGGCCCCAGATTAAGTGGAAGATGATGATGGTGATGATGATGATGATGATGATGATGATGATGACGACTTGTCCACTGGAAAAAAGTTACCAGGGATTATAGCAAATATTGCACAATAAGATTTAATTAATGCACTTTCAACCAAAGTCCCTCTTTAGATTAGTGGGAATTGTATGATTTTCAATGTTAAAATAGCAAAATTGCACAAAGAGAAGTGATTTCAATTGTGAGTAGAATGAAAAAAAGAATATCCTTGGTTTATAACAAAATATACATTGATTCCTAAACTCGGTGTCCCCCTGGAAGAACTGGAGGAAATGCCTTGGAAGAGGGATATCAGGACTTCACTGCTAAGGCTGTGTGGGAAAGAAACAGTATATCCTGCTATAAACCTTAAATAAGTGCTTGATTTAGCATTAATGACAAGTAATCCAGTTTGATACAGCTTTAAGTGCTTATATAATAATGATATGGCAATATGCAGTTAGTGCTGAACAGCAATGACTTAGCAGTTTAAAAGGACTAAGATAAAAAACAGGAAATTGCGCAAGACTCAGCAGCTGCTCAGCACTAAGGCGAAAACAGGAAATTGAGCAAGATAGTAAAAATAGCTTAAACCTTATGGTGCTTGCACAATAAACACACTGGAGACGAGAGTGAAAGGAAAAATGGTTTATTAAAAGAAGTTACAGATCAGTCAGCCTGTCCAAAGGAATTATGGGAGCACCATCATCAGTGGTTGAAGAAGGACCATTGTCCCTGACAGGAGATGTAGGAAAATAATCAAAGGCATAACCCCCAGCAGGAGAAGTAGGCGTGTAATCAGAGTTGTACTCATGGGGATCATATTCCATGGGAGAGCTTGGGGAATAAGGCTCAGGAGAGGGACTGGAATATTCTGGGGAGCACAGAGGAAGGAATGGCGACTCTTGCTGTGGGGAAAAATACCAATAGCGCACCCTAGTAGACTGGTCTTGGGTTTCAGGATCAGTCTGGGTAGATTGATCATGGGTAAGAACTGGAGATTGAAAGAGACAATAAGGGGACCCGGATTGAGGCCCGGGAAAACTAGAAGGGAACCAGGCGGCAGAAAGAAACTCCAGAAAATCCAAAAGGTCGGGATTAGCACGGGCCAGATAGCATTGGAGATGATGGTATGGTCTAGCCCTTCTGAAAAGGACACGACGGTGTTCTTCGGAAAAGGACATAACGAGCTGACTGAGCAGGAAACAACAGGAAAGAGAAAAGGATGTATATAACGTGAATATTTAATCCAAAATATGTAACCTGCTAATATAGCTTGAAAATGTATACTGAAACGCTCAAAAGTTAAGAACCTGTCATCAAAGAGCATTTGATGACATGCATCAAAATAGACGGCTAGTGTGTAACCATGTTAATATTGCTAACAGCTAATATAACAATGTTAGGTAAAATAATAAAACAGCAACATTACGTTTGAATAATAGCTTACTAAAATAAAATAGACTGATGGCTAAATAAAAGCTTGTTAGATAAGAAAGGAAAACTAGAAGGTACTTACACATATTGAATAAACCAGGAAAGCCGCTCACAAACATACTCCAATTGCCCGGTTCACACAGGATAAAAAATTAGAAATAATAACACAACACGGAAAAAGGTGCTTATAAACAAGCACCTATTTTTTATAACAACTCCCCAAAACGCCCAAAAATAAAGGGAAAATGAATAGGGTGACGTCACATCAGGAAGTATGAGATCACGTTAGGGGAGGAACAATATCACATCACACCAAGAAACATGACATCACATCGAGGGAAAATCAGGAAAACAATGGGAAATAGGAAAACATGTAAAATAGGGTAGTCAAAATAGCCTAAACCATAAAAATAAAGGAAAATTGCTAACCCATTTGTAAATTAAAAAGAAGTGGCGCCTAGAGATGAGAGAGTATAAAAGAAGGGGTTTTTGCTGATTTTTCTGATCTCGCTTGGAGGTTGTAGAGATCAGACCTTTGAGACCAGCTGCTCTCTTTGAATTGTTTTTGTGTTGGATTGTAACTTGGAATAAACAGTGTACCTTTCCTCATCTGCTGTGCTGAGATTTTAATTTGTTTAAGTAGTCTTTGAGTAATTATAGCATAATAAAGAGTGAAATTGGACAACAACTGAGTAAGTGAAAAGGGACCTAGAACATCCACCGGGGTATGTCCCTTCAGAGAGGGCTCTGAGTTCCGACAGCTGCTGCCCCCACAACCCGAGCCTGAACCAAGAGGAAAAAGATGATGATTCAATTCAATTAAGTTTTATTTGTATAGCGCTTTTTACAATTGACATTGTCACAAAGCAGCTTTACATAGTTAAATTAAATTAGGGAGGAATCTAAAAATCTTATTACAACCCCTACACATCCCTAATGAGCAAGCCCGTGGCGACAGTGGCCAGGAAAAACTCTCTCAGTTGATGATGATGATGATTCCGAAATATCTGATGTGTTTTATCTTCCTTATTCAGTGTATTTTGGGTGAGTACCAAGTTTTTTTTTTCTGTTTTACATCTTAAAGATACCACTGACTGGCAGGTGCCATCTTATACTGAGTTTCCCAAAACATTTTAGATGGGGAAACGACAAACACAAGTTTTGTGCTGATCAGGGGCGGTGTTTTAACTAGTGGATCCAAACATAGCACAAAGATTGCAAGGTGCAAAGGACTCCATCCAGCATTTCAGTTCTACCACAACCACTATTATGGTGGCCTTGAGACTCTCCCGCACCACCCTGACCAACATGAGGCATGATGATAATCCTGAAACCTGGAGTGTGGTTTGTCTCCTTCCATGCCTAATGAATTTGACCCAGTTTAAGGCCATGCAGCTCCCCTTCACCACCCGGAGGCAATGGGTTGGCTGCTTAACAGGAGTGACTGCTGCTGGCAGTGATGTGTAGCATTAAAAAAAATAAATAAATTAACATGGTGGTACTGGAGTAGTTTTGCACTAGACAAAGGGGTGCATGCCATGCCCTGTCACACGCTTTCATAAAGTCCACAAAAGCATGATAGAGGTCTTGTTGATGTTGAAGGGCTCATACAATTAATTTGATCTTTTTTATTAGAAAGAAATGAGCTTTTGTTTCAATAACAAGGAGCTTTCTAAATGACCACAATTTTTGAACAGTGTACAGTATGTTTCATTATTTATTTTATTAGATGGGTTGCATTATCCAAATGTTACCTGTAGGCTTTTTAAGAGTTGCCAGCTATTGTAAACTTCATCACCCAGCATAACTCTTTGTTTGGAGTGTGTTTAACCTTGGGTTTGGAGGACTCTGCTCCATACATTTACAGTGAGTGTGTACAGATGGGTCCTTTTCATGTGTTCAGTGAGGCAGAACTGCCTGCTGTCACTGCCTGGACTTAGACATTCAAATAGATGCAGAATTAAAGGCTTACAACCTGATTTTCTATATCTAATACATTGCATAATAAATATGTAGATGCATTTATTTATAAGGTCACTGACTGATTTTACTTTGCTTTTAAATATAGCCACCCTTAAGGTGATGTGTGGAGTTCACAAAAAATGTTGTGGCAGTTATAAGGTCATTACAGTCATTTAGGTATAATATTACAATAAGATTACCTCATAGTGGATTTATTAGCAATTTATAATTCAGTTGTTAATCTTCAATACACCATTATCGGCCACTGGTGTCCTGGTGGTATTTCACTGTAATGGCTCACATGATTTTAAGCAAAAAATTGCCATTGTGAAACTTTAATTCATTCATGAAATAATACCACACGTGTAAACATCATATATGTATTTCAAAAAAGGAAAAAAAAACATGTGTTGCCATTAATATTTCTTTCTTAATATGTCACAGTAACGTCCTGATTTGCTGACAAAATGCATTTCCCATGGGGCTTAGCATGCACCTAGGATGCATTAACTGGCACAATCAGGAAGTGAATATAAGGTCTTCTCCCACATCTGTGTATGGAACGTTGTACTGCATAATGGTATTCACAGGCTCCTCCAGTTCTGGTCTTGGTTTTTGTTTTACTTCTGAGTGCCTTCTGTTTACCCTCATAGTCCCATTGCTGGTCAAATGAAGATCCTTTCTCTACAACAAGCTTGTTGAGGGCATCATCCATACCTCTTGCTAGACTCTCTCTTTGGTCCATAGCTTTCAGTTTTGCTGTGTTAAGCTTGGATGGCTTCTTAGGACCTTGCTTGTTATACTTCTGTAGAAGGCAAAAAGCAACTTTTGTACCTTTTTTAAGTACACTGCCTGGCTAAAAAAAGGAAAAAAAAATTGTCTTGCAATATAATACTTTGCTAAACTGACTTTAGCCTTAATTACAATGCAATTACCATGGCATTGTTTCAGAAACATAAGCAACATCACATTTATTTTCATCCATAGATGAGATATTTTGAACTGATGATCAGACTACTCCATAAAGCTAATGTTGAGACATTTTGATCAGCCCCTATCCTAAAACATCCTGACCTAGAGAAACCCTTCAGGGATTTAGGGCTAGGATTCTATCCCAGCATGAAATCAACAAACCCACATTTCATCTGATATCCTTTTTTCTTGCAAACTATCTACTGCTAAACACAAAATAAATACTAAGAAATGGACAATATATAAAAAAAACAAAACATGCAATGAGGATGTGCAACCGCAAAGAGCAGACAGTAAAGTGACTAGAGGGAGAACAGTGTACAACAAGGTGGCTCGTAATGGTATATACACATGCATACATTGTGATAATAATAATAATACCAATATACTGTATATGTAATAATAATAATAAAATATGAACCACACACACACACACACACACACACACACACACACACACACACACACACACACACACACCATGTGTACCATGGTACCATGGCAGTG
>JAOUQZ010044122.1:0-11983 GCA_028564935.1 Neosilurus hyrtlii | reverse complement strand
GAGGCTGGCGCCCATCTCAGCCGACTCTGGGCGAGGGCGGGGTACACCCTGGACAGCTCGCCAGGCCATCGCAGGAATAAATACATTGTTACAGATTTTTTAGCATTAAAAAAAGAAAAGAAAAGAAAAATTCTAATGAAACAGTTCAACTTCCCTTCAAAAAATCCCTTCTTTTGATATTCATTCTTAAATCCTACCTAAACCTTCATTGTCTCTACATCCACCACCGTAAAACCTTAATTGTGTGATGTCTCGTCAGATTTGTTGGGGTTTTTGTCTGTCTTGTGTTCTGTTTCCTGTTCTGGCTTGTTTTTTTCTTGAAATCCCTAACTTTCCTCTCGTTTCAGGTCTCTTGACTTCCTCCCTTTGTGTGTGGTCCCCGCCGTTGTTATTGTCTGCCGCGTCCTGATTGTTTCCACCTGTTCCCCATTGCCTCGTGTGTATTTATTGTCTGCTTCCCCCCGGCCCATTGCCAAAAAGTCATATGCCTTCACAGAGAGCTAGTGTAGCTAATCAAAGCATTCATAGATCTCGCCTATCTTCTTGTAGACATGCAAAGACATTCAAGTTTGTCTGTCAGAATCTTTAATGAAAACCTTTAAAAACACTTCTGTCGAGTCTGTTCTGCATTTGGGTCTGTCTGTCATTTGTGCCGTCATAACAGTACGATCTGGCCCCTGATATGGACCTAGTGGACAGAGACACGGTCAGTCATGCTCTGACTCCAGAAGACCAAAAGATCCAAATTCACGAGACCCAGCTCAACAATGTAGCCACGGGGGTACAGCAACTCACACAATGCCAGGACCATTTCCAGCAGGAGGTGGTGACCCAGGTAAATCAGCTCAACTCACAGCTACAGCAAATTTCCACTCACATGGAACAACTGGCTTCACTCCCACCAACCACGCTGGTGTCTCCACCACCAGCTGTGACCACGCCACCAGAAACATGCATGCCAAGACCCAATCGCTTGGCCCCACCTGAGAAATGTTCTGGAGAGTATGGTGAGTGCCGCTAATTTCTTGTTCAATGCGATTTAAATTTCAAGAATGATCCGGCTGCCTTCTCATCGAAACAGGCCCAGGTGGCCTTCATGATCTCCCACCTGATGGTAAGAGCGGCGGCGTGGGCTACAGCGGAATGGACTCGAGGAGTCGCAGTATGTCAAAGCAACCAACTATTTGTACAAGCACTTACCTGCCTGTTTGATCACTTTTCCCCAGCTCGTGAAGCTTCTAGGGCCTTGAATGGGTTACATAATCTGGGAGACTGGAAAATTAAGAGCTGGGATCCTGCCTGTAGTTTGTCCTGTCTTGTCTTGTCCTCTTCTGTTTGCAGATCCTCGGAAACAAAGTCTGACCTGAATCCGGTACCGCCCCTCAGCGACTATCCTGACCTTTCAAGAGTCCCATCATGCTACCACGTCCTAAGGAAAGTCTTCAACAAGACCAAAGCCATGTCTCTCCCTTCTCATCAGCCTTGGGACTGCTCAATAGACCTTTTGCGGGGAGCTTTCATTCCCAAAGAGACATTGTATGCCATCTCTGGTCCTGAGAGGAAGGCCATGGATGACTACATGGGAGCCTCGCTGCGAGCCGGCATAATTCACCAGCTGGAGTGGGCTTTGTTTTTGTGGGGAAAAAAGATGGCTTGCTCTGGCCGTGTATAGACTATAGCGCTCTGAATGGCATCACCATAAAGAACCAGTACCCACTTCCACTCATTTCCACCGCCTTCGAGCTGCTCCAACAGGCCCGAGTCTTCACCTATTTGGACCTGCGGAACGTATACCTTCTGGTCAGGATCCATGAGGGAGATGAATGGAAGACTGGATTTAACCCTCCCAAGGGCCACTATGAGTACCTTGTCATGCACTTCAGACTGACCAATGCCCCAGCCATCTCCCAGGGCTTCAGTTTGAGTACATAAATTATTTCATCTTTGTATATTTGGATGACATTCTTATTTTCTCCCCTGATCTTGCCACCCACCAGTGTCACGTCCGTCAGGTCTTGAGTCGCCTATGGGAGAACAAGCTGTTTGTGAATGCACAGAAGTGTGAATTCCACACCTCCTCAGTCTCTAATTGGCCGCCACTCACATTACAAAAGAAATGGCAGCAATTTCTTGAGTTTGCTAACTTTTACACAAAGTTCATCTGCAATTTCAGTGCCATGGCACTAACGTCTACTAAAGTCACATTTTAGTGAGGTCCAGAGGCTAAAAGAGCTTTCCAAAGACTAAAAAACCTGTTCACCATAGCACCAGTCCTGAAGATGCTGGACCACAAGCTTCAGTTGATTGTGGAGGTGGATGCCTCCAATAAAGGTGTGGGGGCCATTCTATCTCAGCGATCCCCCAACGATAACAGAATTCACCCATATGCCTTTCTCTTTCGCAAGTTATCTTCACCAGAGAGGAACTACGACGTAGGGGATCAGGAGTGGAGGAATGGAGACATTGGTTGGAGGGGGTGGAACAACCTTTCCTAGTGTGGACGGACCACAAGAATCTGGAGTACCTCAAGTCAGCCAAGAGATTAAATTCATGGCAAGCAGGGTGGGCTCTTTTTTTTTAGTTGGTTATGATTCACCCTCTTCTACAGGCTGGGCACTCAGAACACCAAACCTGACGCTCTGTCCCGCCTGTATGAACCAGAACCGGCTGCCAAGGAACTGGAGCCTATTCTACCACCCAACCGTATGGTAGGAGCAGTTTCCTGGCAAATAGAAAATTAAGTGTAACCAGCGTGTCAGGGTGTACTCACTCTAGAGGGCTGGCCTTGCAACCGGTTATTCATACCAGAAGCATTGCACTCTCAGGTAATCCACTGGGCACACACATTGTTGCTAACATGTCATCCTGGTGTCAAGAGAACTGTGTTCTTGAACACATTTTTTGTTTAAAAATTGACAGTTCACAACATTCTAACATGGCTAAGATGGTTCCTAGTGCCATCTTTTTGCTTGCTTCCAGCTAACCATCCGCATACACTACACTTTCCTCAAGTAATTCTTACATGTTTATTTCCAGTGTCTCTTTATAGTTATTAGCTAGGGCTGTGATCATTCACTTGTACAAACAACAATCATCCTCAAATAACACACACTCCATCATATGGAACCCCTTTTATCAATGGAAAATCTTTTTGTAATTCCATTTGTAAATCTATCTGCTTCCACTCCAACTACAGTATGGTAAAATTCAAAAACCTTTGCTGGTTGCACCAAATATACTTAGTTCCCATAATTTCTTTTTTGGAATGGTTATATTCTGAAATATTTTCACTATTTTCTGCTATGACAGTAGGGGCGTGGTTGAGTACCCTCTGCAATTAGAGATGGAATCAGACTAAGCCAACAGAAAACATGATGATAATGAGTTTCACCTGTTGATAATTACTGGTTCTGTTTAGTTGTGTTATTTGGGTGCTTGCAGATGGACAGAGGCTGGTAACCAGGCTAGTAACCAATTTACTTTTCTGCCACTACTGTCTGTGTTAAGGTTATATAGAGGGAAAAGGATCCACATGCAGGCAGGAAGGCATATATATATATATATACCGTGTTTCCCCGATAATAAGACACTATCTTATTTTTTTTTTCAGTTCAAGAAACACCATATAGGGATTATTTTCAGGGTAGGTTTTATTTTAATGAACATTACCAGCAATTTCAATAAACAGGTAAGTGATTCCTCCACAACTGCTTTCTTGTACTCAGCGGTGCAGCTCTTCCTATTCTGCTCTCATGTCTGGGCTCGAAACAGACAGGATAATAACCAGTATAATGAAGACTGTTATATTCCCCCAGTCCTGCTTTAACCCCATCATGCCCCTCAGTCCTGTTTTATAATACTTTACGTACCGTTTTGTTCCCTTAATTTCCTCTTTTTTTGTCTCTCCTCCACGGTGCTGCTGTAAATAGCGCTGGCGCGCGTGCATTCATAGAAAATGAAGGGAAGATGCGGGCAAAATTTGCATTCAGCTAGGTTTATTTTCAGGGTAGGGCTCATTTTGGACCGTCCTGCTGAAGTAAGGGTAGGTCTTATTATCGGGGAAACACGGTGTGTGTGTGTGTGTATATATATATATATATATATATATATATATATATATATATATATATATATATGACGACATCTCTTCTTGAGGCGAGGACATCTTTTCTTGTTGACATCCTCAGTAGCAGGAAGTGGATCCCCTGTCCTTCCCCTGTGATGGGTTGAGTGGTTTTCACCACTTGCTGCAGTGCCTTGCGGTCAGTGACAGAGCAATTTCCATATCAGACTGTGACACAGTTGGTCAGGATGCTCTCTATTGCATAGCGGTAGAAGTTACCCAGGATGTCAGCAGACAGGTGGTTCTTCTACAGTGTCCTAAGAGAAGATCTTGACCAGGCTGGAGGTGTTGTTTGACTAGGACAGGTTCTCTGAGATGTGGGTTCCCAGGAATTTGAAGCTGGAAACAAATTTAACAGCCATGCGGTTGATATGGATGGGGTCATGAGTGTATATCTTTTTCTTCCTTAAGTCCACAATCCTTGGTTTTGCTGGTGTTCAGGAGCAGGTTATTGTCAGAGCACCATGCATCTAGGTGCTTTACCTCTTCCCTGTAGTCAGACTCACCATTGTCTCTGATGAGTCCGATCACCGTGGTGTCGTCTGCAAAATTTATGATGGAGTTGTATATATACATACATACATACATTCATACATAGGTCTGCAGTTATGGGTCAAAAGGGAGTAGAGGAACACGCTGAGCACACAGCCCTGAGGTGCGTCAGTGTTGATTGTGATGGTGGTGGAGCAATTGTGGCCTGACCTAACCTACTGGGGTCTATTGGTTAGAAAGTCCATAATCCAGTAGAAGAGGGAGGTATTGATTCCAAGGTCCTCAAATTTTGTGATTACCTTGGAGGGCATGACTGTGTTGAATGCTGAGCTGAAGTCAACAAACAGCATTCTTGCATATGTGTTCTTGTTGTCCAGGTGTGAGAGTACACCATGCAGTGCTGTGGATACAGCATCCTCTGTACTCCCGTTCCTTCAGGAAGGATGTATTTTTAGCGATAACACATTTTTGTCCAGGTGCACCATTTTCAACTTATTTTGGCTCTTATACAAAACACTACCTTGTGACTTTATCCGTATTTTGCTGGAGCAGGTCACATATATATTTACTGCTTTCTTAAGCTCTCTAAGACAGTTATGCCACCTTCTGTAATCACTATATGTTCTGCTGGATTAACTCTTGTACACATGTGAATAATGAGCTCTGGGGCAGATAAAATACCCTTTTTGTCATGCATTTGTCTTGTGGCCTAAAGTGACAGCAGAGGCATTTTTTTTCTGCAGCATAGGCAGTGTTAGGTAGATCCTGGTAGCACTGGGGCATTCCCCCATTTCATTTCTTTTCCCATTCAGATTGATATATACTTTATTAATCCCAAAGGAAAATTCACAGTTTCCACCAGTATATACAGTAAACAGCACAAACTTATGCTATAAAAACAAACTTAAGTTAGATGCAAATATCGTAAATATATTTAGTGTAGACAAAGTAAAATCAGTATAAGAATTGTAGGTATATAAGTGGGTAAATAACATAAAGTAGACACACAAAAAAAGACTATAAGAATAGTATGTATTACTGTTATGGTGTTAGTGTTTCACCCACTTGCTGGAGTTACCGACTCTACGCTAAAATATGCAATAACTTGTTGGTCATCACTAGTGTATAGCATGTACATACCCTTTTTTGTCTGGCACAGAAAATTACAAAGTTTTGAATAGAATTTTTCAGTGTAGGGTCTGTGATCATATCTGTTTTAGCCTTCCTTTTAGCCTCCCCTTTGAGGACCTTTTTGCATAGTGAGGCTACAATTAAAACAAAATCACATATTCTCTGTCAACTGTATCTGGCAATTCAGAAAATTGATAACATATCGGCTACCTGCTATGTTTCCAGTTGTGGTGCCATTTTACATGCCCCTTTACCTTTGTATTTTCTGTATATTCTGTTGTTAAAAAGAGGCTAACTTGATACAAACTATTTGATACTTACAAAATGGCTTTACTTTTAGAACCGTTAAATTTACTCACTGAGTCATTGGCCAAACTGTTTAATCCTACAGCGGTCATGGGGAGGCTGGAGTCTATCTCAGCTGACACTGGCTGAAGGCAGGGTATTCTGGCTTATCAGACCATCGCAGGGCAGCCCACACACAACCATTCACCCTCACACCTAGTGTCAAATTTTAGCGGCAGCCATAGCCTAATGGTTAGAAAAGCCACTTTTGTCATGAGGGTTGCCTGAGGTGGAACCCATCAACCACCACCAGAATAGCCGTGTTACCTTCAGAGGGTGGTAATCTGGTGATGAAGTCAAGAGAAATATGGGACCATGGCCTTTGGGGAATCGGCAGGGGATGAAACAGGCCCTGAGGGCTCAAGGAGTGGTTCTTATTGCACACCCATGTCGAGCAAGTGGCTACAAAGGTCTTGACATCCTTGGCGATGCCTGGCCACCAGAACTGCCGTTGGAGGAAATCCAGTGTCCTGGATGACCCTGGGTGAGCCAACAGCTGAGAGGAGTGCCTCTACTGCAGGACTCGAGACCGAGCCGTTTTGGGAACATAGAGTAGTTTAGAGGGTCTCCTTCTGGGGTCAGGATCCTCTCGCTGTGCTCGCTGGACCTCAGCTACAATTCCCCACCATACAGGAGCCACAATTTTGGAGCACGAAAGGACAGGCTTCGAGACCTCCTCTTGGATCTCAGGGTTGGAACTGGTGGGACAGGGCATTGGGCTTAGTGTTCTTGGAACCTGGACGATAGGAAAGACAGAAGTCAAAATGGTCAAAAAACAGTGCCCATCGAGCCTGACGTGGGTTGAAGCGTCTGACTTGCCAAATGTATTCCAAGTTCTTATGATCGGTCCACATGACAAAAGGCAGTTGTGCCCCCTCCAGCCAGTGTCACCACTCCTCAAGAGCTAACTTGATTGCTAGCAACTCGCGGTCCCCAACTAGAGTCCGCTAGAGTTAGACAGACGAAGACACAGGAATGCAGTTTCTCATCCACGGACTGCTTTGACAGGATAGCCCCCACTCCAACATCTGAGGCATCAACCTCCACTAAAAACTGCCTTGAGGGATCAGGAAGAGTCAGTATGGGTGCCGATGTGTATCGGACCTTAAGTAATTTAAAGGCTACCTCTGCCTCGGGAGTCTAGGAGAATGGGGAGAACTTGTGAGTCAGAGCAGAGATAGGGGCTGCCACAGTGCTGAAGCCCCGGAAGAACCTATTGTAAAAATTTGCAAACCCCAGGAATCTCTGCTTCTCCTTGATGGAAGTTGGGGTAGGCTAGTCGTGGATCCCCTTTGTCTTGATGGGGTCCATCTGGACACTACCTGGCTTGATGATAAACTCTAGAAAAAGACCTCAGACACATGGAAGGCACACTTCTCAGGTTGGAAAAATAGGTTATTTCTGAGGAGGCGGAGTAGAACCTGTCTAACATGTTGGGTATGTTCATTCATGGTTTTAGAAAATATGAGGATATCGTCCAAATAGACAAAAACAAACCTGTTGACCATGTCCCGCAACACGTCGTTTATCAGGGCCTGGAATACAGCAGGGGCATTGGTAAATCCAAAAGGCATAACCTGGTACTCATAGTGGCCAGTCGGAGTGTTGAAAGCTGTCTTCCACTCATCACCCTCCTTGATCCTGACAAGGTGGTAGGCATTCCGCAGATCCAACTTGGAGAATACAGAGGCACCCTGCTGATGCTCAAAAGCAGAGGACATTAAGGGTAAGGGGTACCGGTTCCTGATGGTTATACTATTGAGCCCATGGTAGTCTATGCAGGGATGCAGTCCTCCATCTTTCTTCCCAACAAAAAAGAATCTGGCCCCTGCAGGAGAGGATGATGGCTGAATGAATTCAGAGGCCAAGGCTTCCTTAATGTAGGTATCCATGGCATCCTGTTCAGGAGCAGACAGTGGGAAGATTTTTCCTTTGGGGCCATGGAACCAGGTTGCAGGTCGATAGCACAATCATAAGGTCGATGGGGGGGCAACACTATTGCCCGTTGCTTACTGAAAACCTCCTTGAGGTCCAAGTACTCGGCTGGGACTAGGGATAGGTCAGCAGGCTCAGGAGAATTAGAGGACTGAAGTGGTGGACTTGGGGAGAGGACAGACCCCGAGCTCCAATCCAAATGGTGGTTCGTCAACCTGGGGAAGTCCAAGACTACAGGGAACTCAGGAGAAACGATTAAATGAAAGAAAATCTCCTCCACATGGTCCTCGATTCTCAACCAGAGAGAGCAGTTGTCTGGGAAACTTGACCACTCCTCAATGGTCTTCCATCAAGGGCAGTCACACGCAAGGGAACGTCGAACAAGGCAGTGGGCAGCGAGAGGCTCTTGGCAAGGGACGGATTTATGAAGTTTCCCGCAGCACCAGAATCTAAAAAGGCCTGGAGAGGGTGATGTTGATGGCCACCAGAAATAATGATAGGCAAGAGGAAGACACAGGACGAGAATCCAGGAGATGCATTTACCCTCATCACAGCCCTCCTGTAGCTGAACGGGGTTTAACTTTTCTTTCTAGCTCAGGACAGGAGTCACAGAAATGACCCGACTTGCCACAGTACAGGCAGCAGTGCTTCCTCATGTGTAGACTTCGCTCCGCCTTGGATAGGTGAGTTCCACCCAGCTGCATGGGTTCAGGGTCCTTGGAAGGGGGTTGGATGATGAGGATGGCACCTCCTGAGGATTGTGTAGGCCTCCACCTCTCTTTGGTCTTGTCTCGGTCGCTCTCCTGAAGTCGGTTATCCAGCCGAATTACCTGGGCAATTAGGGTTTCCAGATCCTCTTCCTGCTCCCCGTAGGCGAAGAGATCCTTAAGGGTGTTGGATAGGCCATTGTAGAATGTGGTGATGAGGGCCTCTGAGTCCCAGTCGCTCTCTGCTGCCAGGATTCTAAACCAGATGGCGTAATCCGCTGCTGGTTGAATGCCTTGGCAAAGTTGGAGAAGGAGTTTGGCTGCTTCACGACCTGTGGCCGATTGGTTGAAAACCCATTGCATTTCCCTGGAAAATGCTTGGAAGGTCCCACAGAGCAGTTGCCCAGGCCAGGCCAGGGCTTGGCCGGTTAGGAGGGTTATGATGTATGCCACCGGGAGCGCTCGGATGGAAATGAGGAGGTTGTAGGTCAAATGTCAGTTCACACTGGTTTAGGAATCCATGACACCCCCTGGGATTACCATTGTAACTCTGGGGTGTAGGCAACCTGGGCTCTTGAAATTGGCCTGGAGGTGGCACCGGTGGTGTGTGAGAAATGCTGCCGAGGTGGTCGTTGCCAGACTTGGTCATTGCCGGTCCTGAGGCCATGCTTTGCTATGCTCTGCAGGGTCCGAAGGATTTCTTCCAACAACCTCATGTTTACATCTCCCCCGTGCACTGAGAGTACCTTCATGTCTTTGCAGCCCCATTTCCTGGCTGGAAATGGCAGTAGCTAGAATCTCTAAGGGGCTGGGGGTTACTGGGGGCTCCTCTGCTGTGTCCATTACTTGTCTGGGTTCTTTTGTCATAAGGGTTGCCTTAGGTGGGCCTTGAACCTGGGTCCCCCGCACACTGAATCAAGCAGTGCCCCACTGGGCTATGGAGGACGACACAATTGACCTTTGACCTACAGACACAAAAGCAAGGGATAGAGTAATTCCAGGTATTTATTCAGTAGAAAAAAAGTCAACAAACTTGGCAGTCTCAAAAAAGATCCACGCAAAAAAAAAATTAATAAATAAATAAACAAACAAATAAATAAACAAATAAACAAACAAACAAATAAATAACTAAATAAATCAATTAAAAAAAACTCTCAGGGAACAAAAACAGTCACAGGGTGACTTAACCACGAAAAGTTATTTCTGAGTCCAAAAAAAAAAAACAAGGCTCCAACTGGAAAAAAAAACAAAAACAAAACAAAAAAAAAAACCCAGAAAATCATAGAACCAAAAAGTATCCACTGTAAGAACCCAAAAAGGCTGGAAGGCAAAAATACTAACAAAGGGGCAAAATACACTGAATACCTAGTGCATCTTTAATGGAGATATAATCATATCCTAAGATTGAATAGACCTGATGTAATTTAGTGTAATGGTAAATTTAATTTATATAACAGTCCATTAATTGACAATTAAGGGATTTAGGCTCAATTATATAATTATAGATTTCCCCATGTACAGGGCAAACCACTTAAAAATACTCAGCTGGGGATATTGGGGGTTTTTATGACCATATATGAGAATTCAGAGACAGGATTCACTCTAAAGACTGAACTCTGTTATTATTTATGTTTGCTTGTTATGAAGTTTATTGATGATTCTAAAAAGTTTATTGGTCTTCCTTGTTTATTAGAAGCATCTACAGAAAATAACATAAGGAGATTCAAAAAATTTATAGCTAGGGTTATTTTTTTGATCCCATGATTGGGAGCTCACCTCTGTCATAGTTATTTACATTTTATGTGCATTTATTTAAACTGATTTTATAGATAGTACCTTTCTCACTCAATCATCACTCACTCCCACGTTTACTGAACCCTTTAATCCTATTAGGGTCAAAAGGAGGCAGGAACTTGTCTCAGCCAACAATGGGCAAAGGTTGGGTACATTCCAAACAGCTTGCCAGACCATCGCAGGGCCAACATACACATGCAACCATTCACAATTACACTCCCACGCAGGCTTAATTTGGAATAGCCGGTTAGTCTATTGTGCATGACTTTGTAATGTGGGAGGAAACCGAAGTACCCAGAGGAAACCATTGCAAGCATGGGGAGAACATGAACATGAACTACAAGAAGAAATACCCAAGCCTGAGATATGCAGACTGTGTGACGAGTTGACTAGTATTGCTGAAGTCAGACAACTGAGAAGTGATTAAAACCAACGTGTATGGACAGAGAGAATGCCAGCAAAGGACTGAGTAATGACTAATTTGTGAAAGATTAATGGCCAGTTAGCAGACAAGATAACTGTGGGCCCAACTCGGATGACTTCCTGATGACATAGACAAATCATAATGGCTAACTACTAAATAGATGGAAAATCAGTATCTGGTTTCTAAGTGTCAGTCATCCCACAGCCTAGTCACTATGTTAGGTGGGCATAAATAAGTGAGCATGCAATGACCAAGCTCAATACAGATAGACTTCTTAGTTAACTCTTGATGATTGCAATACTTCAGATGACTTCAGTGGTAGCATGGGACCCAAAGAGGAGGACAGCAGATGGGTTTAGACAAGCACAAGCCACTGTTGAGCAGCCCTTGCAGGACACCACAAAAAAGAGCTAGGGACCCAGGGAAAGCAGTCCGAACCATCCCGTGAGACACCCCAGGAAGCCCACATGTGACCCCAGTGGCACCTGGGCCAGTGACCAGGACTCCCCTGATGACTCAGACAATGTAACAGGTACCCAGAACTCCCAAACACAGGAAATAAGAAAGAGAAGGAAGAAGAGAGAGGTGATTTGTAACCCAATCTGGCAAAATCATTTTCACTGGCAGTGACCAAAAATTCAAAATTGAGTTAGTCACACCATTTAAAAGAGGAGACACTAAGCTTTAAATATATATCAAATTTGGTGGTAATATCTTAAAAAATTTACCAAGTTATGGCAAAATGAAGTTTGTGATGAGATGCCTATAAATTTCACAGAAAATGGAGAAATACGCATGTAAAGTTTATGGTTCAATTCTCATGGAACTGCCTTCAAAAGTCCTTAGCAACCAATGGGTTACATCCCTGCTTTTGACTCTAAACTTGGCAGAGGCCTTTGTTACATCATTGACAATAATCTAAACTTATATTTAAATAGATTTCACAATGCAGCCGAAATTCAACAAATTAAATTTTATTGTCCATTATCATCTTGTGGAAAATCAAAACAAATCATAAGATTATTAAGACTA
>JAOUQZ010044121.1:0-11985 GCA_028564935.1 Neosilurus hyrtlii | reverse complement strand
TATATAAACTAGCTTATTGTGCAAACCACAAAATATTTATTATTTACATTATCTTGAATTCCATAACCCGATAATGGTGGATCCTAAAACAGTGTAAGTATTGCTGAGGTTTTTTGCATGTTATTTTGTGGTAAAACCTAAGCTTTATGGAAACTCCCACATGTAAAGATCACTCACCATCACTTCCTTCCTTTTAAGATTTGCTGAAGTGTTTGAGCTGACAGTGGAAAATAGCATGACTGAAAAAAGACTGGCAACGCAAGATTATGATCAGTTGGCAACTCTATAACATAATTGCCAGCAAATATTTTTCTTTTATCGTCTTTCATGTCTGTAATTCACGTTTATAACAAGGAGGAATCGACAGAGAAAAGAGGACACGGCCTGGCATTATTTTGTAAATGAGCAGTCATGAGTAAGACTTCTCTCTGTGTGTTTTTCATCATTTCCTTCCTGCAAACAGGTACGATCATATAGTATAGAATATATGTACAGTGTTATGAGCTATAGAATATTCTTAATGTTCTTGGGTTTGTCTGATTTTACATCATACTTTATCTTCTGTAACAAGAAAGAGAGTTAATTTAAGGAAAATAGGCTTGCTATCAAACAACAAAATAAATCAGAAAAACAAAAATGTATATGACCTGCAAAGAGATAAAGAGAACTAAACTTCAAACCAAGAAACTTAGTGCATATATGTATTAAATCAATAAATTATTTACAGCAGAACTGGCTAAAACTAGTTTGAGACTGCACAGATCAAATGCTGGCTACAACGGCAATGTCTGAAGACAAAGATATTAAGTTTGAACTTGGAAAAAACAGATGAATCACACAATGACAATGTATAATATTAGAAATGCAACTGAACATAAACTGAATGTAGAACTTCTTTTTATACCTGTGTTTCACCTTCACGTTTTCAACTACTTGTGTCAATTGCTGGAAAAGATTTAGAATGCATTTGTTTTCAGTCAATATCTATACACACACACACACACACACACACACACACACACACACACACACACACACACACACACACACCTTATATATGTATACACTATATTGGCAAAAGCATTCATTCACCCAAATAATTTAATTCAGGTGTTCCATTCACATCTATGGCCACAGGTGTAAAAATTCAAGGTACCTAAGCATGCTGACTGCTTCTACAAACATTTGTGAAAGAATGGGTCACTCTCAGGAATCCATATATAAGCCTTCGCATGACCACTTAATAGTAAGATGAGTGACTGAGAGAATATTTTCTTTTTTTGTCAAATGGTTGGATACATATTATTAGAACAATATAAAGAAATTATTATTATTATTATTATTGTTGTTGTTGTTGTTGTTGTTGTTGTTTTGTTGTCATTATAATTTTAGGACTTATATTTAACCATTCAGTTCAATAGCAACACCTGTACACTTGCTCATTTATGGAGTTATCTATTCAGGCAATCATTTGGCACTCTGACTTTAACTGTGGCATGGTTGCTGGTGCCAGATGGGTTAATTTCAGAAACTGTTGATCTCCTGGGAAACAAACAAACTCTGTATTGTATATAGAATGGAGTGGAAATATTATCACACCTTACAACTCGGTGGAGCAGAAAAACTCAGCATGCACAAATACCAAAATTTAAGGTGGATGACCAATGACCTCCTTTCTGTCAGTCAACAAAAAGAATCTGATGTATAGACTCACTAAAAGTTACGAGTTGCAGTTGATAAAAATAAAAGAAAAAAAAATCACCTAGTTTTCAAGTGTCCAAATCAATCTCCAAATTTTTCACTGAAACTGTCCAGGTCATGTGACTCTGTGACCATTATAGCATTCAGATTCTTATTCCTGGCTGACTGTAGTGGAACCTAAGGTGTATTCAAATTAGAAAACATTTATTTATGGAGATGGGAGCTATCCATATGGAAACGTGAGCTATTTTATACTTCCACTTTTTAATTTTATTTAATGCTCAAGTATTATACCCAAATACAGAACTTTCTGGACAGCAGTGGAGCTCCAAAGTTCAATTTCTAATCCAAAAAACTCCCAGTTCTTCAGCAAGCTGCTTCCCCACATCTTCCTGAAACAATGATTTTGAGTACTCAAGCTGGATGGCCTGTTTGGCTTTCTCCTACCACTTATGGTCTTTTCGCTCCCTGTGCCTACTCAGCTTTGATTGATAAATAAATAAATAAAATTGGTGAAAACCTTGTGTTTATGGCCAAGACCAAGGTTTAGGTTTTTGTTTTCATCTGGTCGTTTTTCCCTATGATAAGATCTTTTTGATTTTGATATACTGTATTAATCCTGCAAAGGAAATTTAGCTTCTGCATTTAACCCATCCAAAGTGAGCACACACACGTAAACAGTGAGCGCACACATTCAGAACAGTGGGCTGCCACACACTGAAGTTTTTCGAGAGCAGTTGGGAGTTAGGTGCCTATAGTTCAGCCATAATGGTGGAGGAAGGGAAAGTGCTGCTCAGTCCCCCTGCCACCACACACTTTTTCTGCTGATCTGGGAATTGTACCAACAACTTTTTGGTCAAAAAAATATTTCAGCCTGCAGACTATCGGCACAACAAATTTTTATTTGTTTGTTTTTCATGAAATTCTGTGTAAATTCTAGACACGATTGTGTGTGAAATTCTCAGGAAATCAGCAGTTACAGAAGTACTTAAACCAGACCATCTGGTACCAACAACCATAACACCATTAAAGTCCCACAGGGTCACAGACACGTCTTCTGCAATCTGATGTTTGACGTGAAAATTAACTGAAGCTCATGATCTGTATCTGCATGATTTCATTTAGGTGCTGCTGTCACATGATTGGCTAATTAGATAATTGCATGGATGAGCAGAAGTAAAGGTGTTCCTATTAGAGCAGAAACTAATGCAAACCATTTGCTGTTTCTATCTCTACAGGCATATCCAACAGCAGGATATCTATCAGTTTCAAACAGGAAAGAGATAACATAATATTGACCTGTACCCTATCTGCGAATGAAAATCTAACTCAGGTCAACTGGGAAATGATACAAGACTCTAATCACACCAAATTAGGAATCTTCCATCCCAGACATGGCACCTACATTTTTTCTGAGTATTCTGGCAAAATAAAGATTCATGCGCAACAAAACCCTCTGGCATCCTCAGACCTTTCATTCCAGAAAGAAGCACTAAATCAAAGTGGTCAAATCTGCTGTCAGTTCATTACCTTTCCATCAGGCAGTCTGAGGCAATGTACCGACATCATAAAAAGTATAATGCCTTTTCACACCACTCCTTAATCTTCAAAGTAGAGTTCACATTGTTATTCAAAATAAATGCTCACAATTTGCTATCTGCCTGCTCATATCCCCAGTGGAACCCCATCAAGCAGGACGAAAGCAAAGTTTGTTTGGACAGTTTGGAGCTTTGACAGTTGGATCTATTCTGTCTCTCCTATGTCTGATCATCCCTATCTACATTTGCAGGAAGTGTTGCTGTAGAAGGTATAACTACAATTTGCTAATTGTTTATATGGGGGACCGAGGTTAGTTGGAACATGTTATAAATTTGTTACTCTTCTAATGTCCATGCAGTTTACTAAGGTAAATTTAATTGATAGTGTTTGAGATTATAGCCTTGATAGGAACTGTTTACTATCAATTATTTTGTAGTCAAATATTTCAGAAAGCAAAATAATATTCTGTATCAGATGTTATGAATGCCTACCAATATCCCATACTTAGAGTGTAAAAGCTGCGTTATGTATCTGTCAAAGACTCAGGGCAGACTGCAGAGGCTGTCACGCTGACATGAAACAAAGCACCCCGACCAAGTGCTGATCACTTGACACTTTGCCCAAAACTGTGTTACTTATCCACAAAGTTTTTGTTATTTAAATTCTAAGAAAAATATATATTTTATTGTGTTTCCTTACACCTTTATGCATGTAAAAGTTTATCACATCACAACTCTTTCTTGGACATGCGCTTGAATCTTTTTCCTCCTGTACTTTTTAAAATTTAAGAACAAAAAAATTCATGCAGATACCTACTGCTTAACAATGGTAGCTAGTGTTGCTATTATCATAACCAGAAATTATTATAAAGCAGCAAATATATTTTAAGAGAGAAAAATTCAATAATTAAATTGTGCCACAATGTTCCAACTAACCCAAAATAGTCACTTGCCAAAAAACTGCATCTAGGCAAGATACACCCATGAAAAAAATGAAGACTCCACATTTAATGCATATTCCCATCACAAGTGGTCTCTTAATTTTTTCCTTGGCTGTATATATAATTAAACCATTATTACGAGTTGTTCTTATATAATATAATTATCTTCTTACAAGGAAAATTTACTGAGATATACTTTTTTCTCTTTATTCAAAATAATTACTTTTCAACCAAAAAAAGACATTCTTGCATAGCTGAAATTGTTTTTTGTTTCACCACTATAATGTCACTTATACAATTTTGCAAAAATGCAAGCTGATATTTTTACAAAAACACGCCATGTTTTAACTAACCCCATGTTCCAACTAACCACAGTCTCCCACTTTAATGATTTTAGCAATCCTGTCTCATGTTCAATAATGGATGGCAAATGAATGTTTAAATCCTAGAATGTCAGCAACATACAGTGATGTGAAAAAGTTATAAGCATGCCTTATACGGTGGTGTGGCAAAACAGTCTTATGCGGAAGCTGGTTTGAAGGTAGTTTAGTGCAGTCTAAAATGACGGCTTTGTGTGCAGTAGGTGAAAGCAGTGTGAATATGTTTTAATGAGGTTGCAGTGAATGCGATTCAGAAGGATTGCTAAAGATGAAAACACGGCAACTACAACGCAGTAGGACTGTGATGCAACCGCCATGAAATTTCAGATTTAGAAAATATCGTGGTTTATGGTGGTCAGTGCTGGTCACTGGTGAACACCATCACAGTGTCAAAAGGATATCAAACAAAGTTCGGAACTGTACTCAACCGCCCTGTGTGGAGCTTTATGCACTCTTTAAAAATTTTATGACTTCTGCAATACTGAGAAAAGTTTCAAAATACATTTTAGATTTGTATGTCAGATAAACAAACATATTTTGTAATAGTCCACTTTTGAGACAAAAATAATTGCTTGCTGTCAGGGAAAAATGTCTACTTAATATGTATGTGTATATATATATATATACCATGATGACGATGATGATGAGTATTATTATTACCATTTTCTATTTAAACATTTGTTTCCTAGAGTACAAGTGCTTGATTTTCAGCATGTACAAGAACCATCAACATTCACTGAGGTAAGTCTTTAGTTAATCCAAACATAAATTCCAGCTGCATTATTATTGTATTTTATACATACATTTTACTGTAACCTTACTCAGAAATCATAACCTGTGTACAACCATGTTTAGGTTCTTAGCTGACCTTAGATAAAAGAACTTGCAGTGGTGGTATCTGTATTTCCTGTTTTCTTTTTCTCTTGTGCAGGCACTGTGGTTGAGATTTATTGGCCACTGCCTGTTCCTGTGAAGATAAATAACCCTAAAATTTTCCATTAAGTAACAGAAAGGGCTCATATGCGAATACTGTAATTATAGAGTACTATGCTTTAGATGAACAAGCTTAACTTATGCTGTATGGCGTAAGCTTTATATAGCAAATAATAGATAAAAACAAATAATTAAATAAACCAAAGCACAGAACTACACAAGACATTAAAAAATCAAGTGCCAATCACCCATGGTACTACACTGATCATCCATGACATTAAAACCACTACAACCACTGTGAAGTGAATAACAATAATTTTTGGTTAAAAGGTCCCCTGTAGGGCAGCAAACGAACGGTCTGTAAGTAACAGTCTGTAGGCAGCAAATGAACAGTCAGTTCTCAAAGTGTTGAATGATGATGTGTTGAAAACTAATCAAGCACAAAGATCTGAGCAACTACAATGGCTAAATTGTGATAGACAACTAGATCAGAACATTTTCAGTAGGTCTTGTGGGGTGCATGTGATATGCTAAAAATAAAGTTAATTCTGGCTATGATATAAATTTTAGAACACTGTTCATTGCAGCTTGCTGTGTATGGGGCTGTGTAGCCACATGGTTGATCGGTGTATATTGCAGTGTAAAGCCTTCCTTCTACCAAACGTTGTGAATGTTAATGATGAATGTTTAAAATGAATGTTGAACCAGTCATGAACATGTAGCTGCTTTATTTTTCAATACTAACATCAGCAACACAGAACATTAACAAAAGTCTAATGAAATAATTTTTCCGATATTGCTTTAGACGTACACAGAAGAGACACATGAAGTACATCATACCATTGCTCCTTCTGGCTTTGACCCCACAAAATTATATGCAAAGATTAAAGAGGATCTATATTATGGCCGGCTATGGAAGGCCTACCAAGGAAGAACTCGAGCACCAACACAAGGGTATCTGACTGGTCCAAGACAGATTTACTATCGTCTAGGTGAGAATCCTCTACAACAGTGGGATCAAGAACACAGATCTAAAATCCCGGATGCAATGACAAGGTCGTCATCAGAGAGCAGTGTCTGAACATGCTATCACTCTGTTTGTCACCAGAAGCTACTATTTGCACAAATTTATATATTGCAATTTTTCAGTGAGCCAGTATTGCCTCAGAAGATCACAATTAATTATATGGTAGCCAAAATTACAGTCACTCTACAATGCAAAAAATAAATAAACACATAAATAAATTAATAAAATAAATTAAAATAAATAAATACAAGTTACATAATAAATAAGAAATTCACATGAATGTGGCTTAAATAATGTTTATTTTAAAATATTCTTCACCTTTTTATAACATGTCTGTGTTATTATATTAATTAACCAATTCATTTTGATCCAATAAATGTGGACCAAAATTACACTAGTTACTTGGCAGCACAATGGTCTCAATAATGCAACCCAATCCTTAGAAATACCTTTTCAGTGATTCCCCAGTCTGTCTTGTACTGCAAGATGTTTCAATCACTGCACTGGGGCTTGAGAGTTTGCAAACACTTTAGAATTTTAGATATTTCCACATAAATATGATTTAAAACATTATCATAAAGTCCTAAAAGTAAATAAAGAGAACACAATTTAAAAAATGAGACAAAAATAGTACATTTGATAATTTATTGATTGAGGAAGGTGATCCAATATTACATATTTGTAAATGACAAAAGTATGTGAACCTTTATTTTCACATCACCCTGTGCAGTAATAACTCTAGTAGTAAACATTTGTGGTAACTGCTGATCATTCCTGCACTTCGACCTAAGTCCACTTCTCCATACAAAACTGCTACAACTTTGTAATGTTGGTGGGTTTCCTCACATGAACTGCTCATACAACATTTCTTTTATTGGTGTCATGGTTTCAGGAGATAGATGACACAGGACTAGAGATGGTTTATTTGCAAGGTCAAAAATATAAAAAAAACAACTTAACTTAATCCTTTTCATCCCATGAAGGACAGAAGGTCGTTACAATTTTCCTCCACTTATTCTTATCTCTGGCAACATATTGTTTTTCACCCCATGTTAAGTTCTTTCCATCAGCTCTGCTGTTACAGTTCAACTATTCTTCTCCTACCAAATGGTGTCCACTTAAGTTCTACCTTTGGGATGCGCTGTTGGTCCATTCGTAGCACATGCCAAAGCCATATAATTCTTCATTGCTTAATCTCAGTTACAGCACTGTGACTCTTGGTTTTCCTATACAGCTCTTCATTTGACACTTTCATTGGAAAACACTACATATTCTTCTCAGATAGCTATACAGAAAGGCATCAATTTTTTTTTCATATCACTCTGTACCACCCTCCAGCATTCTGCACCATACAGCAAATCTGATTTTAAAAATCTGTTGTATAGCCTAATTTTGGTTGTGCTGCTTGGACTTCCAGATGGGCCGAAGTCTAGCAAAAGCAATGCGAGCCCTTGTGCTTTGATGTCCTTACATTCTGCATTATCTGTACTTACAACACTTCCTAGGTAGGTAGCAGATTAAAACAAGCATGCAGAATTGTGGAATGGTCAGAAGATCCACTGAGAACAAATGGAGCACACAGACCAGAAGCCCCGGGCTTGGACATGCAAACCTGACAGGGCCGTGCAGGAGTTCCCTATGAGAGAGAGCACAAAACAAAACAAAACAAACAAACAAACATGAGAGAAGTACACAACGATGAATGGATGAACTGAATCAGCTTAAATAGAACTATAAATGACAGGACAGCTAATGATAAACCAGATTCTTAATTAAATGTAGAAGAAGTGAGTCAAGGGGAAATAGTGAAAGTTAACTCCAGGTCTGAAGACCGATGAGCTGGCCCCTCAGAGCTGCAGCAGAGGTGCCATGGAGGTGAAAATTGGATAAAGGTCAGGACTGTGACTTGGCTGTTCCAAAACATTACATTTATTCTTTTAATTATTCCATGGCAGAACAACTCATGTCTTCAGAGTGATTGTCTTTCTGTGTGACCCACTTCTCTTGAGTTTTAATTCACAAACAGATGTCCTGATATTTTTCTGTTATAATTCAGAATTGTCCCATCAACAGTTACAATCTACCCTGGCACAGATGCAACAAAACAAGCCAGAACCATGGTACTTCCACTATTATGATTCACAGATGGAATAAGTTTCTTAAGCTGGAATGTGATGTTTTGCTTCTCAAAGCATAAAACTCAATGAATCCAAAAAAGTTGTATTTGGTTCTTATCCATCCACAACAGGTGTCCAATAGAAATCTGGTTTGTCAAAGTGATATTTAAAAAACTTTGGAAGGGCAGCATTGTTCTTTGTGGAGAGCAGTGACTTTCTTCTTTGCAACCTTGCCATGTAAACCACTGTTCTCCTGATGGTGAGCTCATGAACATTAAGATTGGCCTTTAGTTCCTTCAAAGTTACAGTGGGTTCCTTTGAGAACTCATGAACTATTACACATGCTCTTGGAGTGATCTTTGTTGGTTGACTACTGGAGTGGGGCTCAATGATCATAAATGATCATGCAGGAGGACAATGGCCTTAAAGACATGAGTCAGTTTATCAAGCAATTGTTAAAGAAGAGTAAATGTAATATTTTGGAATGTCCCAAGTCAAAGTCCTGATCTTAATCAAATAAAAATGTTCTTTCAGCAGTTCATGTGAAGAAATTCATCAGTATCCCAAGGTTGCATCTGTTCTTTGCAGAGGACTGGACTAAAATCCCTCCAAGTCAATGTGCAGGACTGATTAAAAGTAAATGTTTAGTTA
The DNA here is from genome assembly GCA_028564935.1 of Neosilurus hyrtlii. Lineage (NCBI taxonomy): Eukaryota > Metazoa > Chordata > Actinopteri > Siluriformes > Plotosidae > Neosilurus > Neosilurus hyrtlii. The sequence continues at coordinate 2,697 of JAOUQZ010044121.1, read as the reverse complement.
CAATTATTACTCTACAATGTTTGTGAAAGCAAACATTCACATACTTTGGTACATAAGGATATGTAATATTTTTAATTCATTTCATTTTACAAGCTGCTTTGTCCTTTATTAGAGTCATCCAAGATGACTCTAATAAAGGACAAATAGTATAGTATAGACAAATAGGATAGTTGGCCATCCCAGCCAACTCCAGGCCAAGGCGGGGTACACCCTGAGCAGCTCGACAGACCAACACAGGGCCAACACAGACACACAACCATTCACACTCAACTGGGGTAATTTGGAATAGGCAATTAGCCCAATGTGCATGTCTTTCAACTGTGGAAGGAAACTGGAGCACCCTAAAAATACCCATAAAAGCACAGAGAGAATATGCAAACCTCTCAAGGTGCCATATCAGCAACATAAACATTCTACTATATTGGGATGACACAAGAGGCTAAGTTGTGGCTGGCCCACTGCGTAGTGGATATCCTCACTATGTTCTTCAGATAGGCTCCACATCTACCGCCCCTCAAGACATGCCACCTTTGTTTTTTTTTAGAAGATTAACCTAGAAACCTCAGAGTACTCAGTGCAACAGTCATCTCTAATCACCTTCAAGGCAATTGACTACATGGGTTGGGTTTTGCGACACAAACTCCAAACCCAAATTCCCTCTCCAAGCCCAGGACATGAACTCAGGACCATGTTACTGTAAGTTGGACGTGCCAACTGCTAAACCACCATGCCATCCTTGGTTAGTTGACCGGCCTTATCCAGAACATTTATACACATTAGCTTATCTTTGTAAATTGTAAATATTGTAAGTAAATTGTAAGTATAATGTACTTTTTAAAATTTGTTGTTATAAAGTCTAGCCTGCTAGCTATCTAACTGTCACTACTCTCTTCAACTATCATCTTAAAGCTGCCCATTCAGTAGTGAATTGTCTATGTGCTTTATCTTCAATTATTAGTTCACATTGACTGAATACAAGGGTGTCCCTGTGAAACCACCTCAGCTTACGGGCTTAGTCTCTCTTATTCACCTGTTTTACATCTTGTTTTGGTTCAGTGTTTATTTACAATAACAATAACAATAAGAAGACTGCATGACTGGAAAAATTATCTCGTGCATGCATGAGAACTTCACTGATAAAAATAATTACTCACGTTACTTAATTTAAATGTGTACATTGGTCCCACATGATCAGAATGTTGCCAACTGATGTGATTTTCTCAATGAATGATTTCTTGTCACACCAAAAATCATGTGAGTTGGCCACATTCTGATTATGTGGGACCAATGTACACATTTAAATTAAGTGAAGTGAAGGGATTTTTTTTTTCAGTGTTGGCGGTGCAATACAGATGGAAAGTTGTTACTGATCTGTGCAAAGTTCCAAGAAAAATCTTGAAAGTTGTCCAAGACCAAGTGTTAAGAAACAAAAGAAAGCATACGATTTCAAGAGGGGAAAAAAGGCAATACAGGAGTAAGCAAATGGTTTCAGAAAGACACTCACTGATTTAATTTTTTTCTGTAGAGAAAGCACTGTATTTCATGTTTATTTAATGTGTCTAGTAAATGAATGGGCACTTGAACTGCTTTTTTTGGAACTAATTACTAGACACAGCTATAAATATTATTCTTTTGACACAACAGAGTGAAATAATTTGGTTGGCAGGTGTATATCATAGGTGCTGTATGATTTTCACTGCCTTGGAGATTAGGAGGGGTGAAAAAATGTCAGGAAGTAAATGTGTTAATGTGGACCCTGTATCATTACACCATAAAAAGCAAAACAATATTGACTTTTGTATGTTTAAAAAAGGAGTAGGAAAAAGCATAAACTTAACTATTATCAACAATAAAAAATAAAGCAAACAAACAGACATTTAATCTGTGTGAACACCTGGTCAAAGCCCTTCTTCCTCCATGTAGCTTGTGAAAACCATATTTTTATACCGCTTTTTAAGCTGGTTTGTACTTCGACATAACTATTAACATTTTACATTTCTAGAAACATTTTAATGTTGTATGGATGCAGAGATGTTTAAAATTAACCCCCCCCCCCCCCCCAATTATATCCTCGATTTAATCAATTCCAGGGAAATATGGCAGTGTGACAACAGTATTTGTTGAAAATAATTCATCTTAAAGTTATCATGTTGAAAGGTTTCACTGTTTGCAGGTGCATTAAAAGTAATTTTTGGCCCTGTGGTTTACACACCTATAATTACATACAGCACTTTAATATGTTTTTGCTCCATGTCTCTGAGGCTCATAAGTCATACATGTATATGATAAAAGTGAGTACAATAACAGTTTTATTCGATCCACACTCACTGGATTGTGAGTAATAAAGCATTTTTATATAATGTTTTAAAAGGTGAAAAATTCTTAAAAAAAAGATTTCATTTTAAATTTCAAAGTCTACAATGAACAGAAGAGTCAGCTGGCTAGCATTAGCGGTTAGCTTAGCACTATAGGTTACATTTTTTCTGTTGTTACATAGCTACCGTGTTTCCCCGAAAATAAGACCTACCCCGATAATAAGACCTACCCTTACTTCAGCAGGATGGTCCAAAATAAGCCCTACCCCGAAAATAAGACCTAGCTGAATGCAAATTTTTCCGCACCTCATTTTCTATGAATGCACGCGCGCCAGCGCTATTTACAGCAGCGCCGCGGAGGAGAGACAGAAAAAGAGGAAGT
>JAOUQZ010044120.1:0-11987 GCA_028564935.1 Neosilurus hyrtlii | reverse complement strand
GTGTTGTTCCCTTGTATGAATTGAGGGCTCTGCTTTCCACTTCCTCCATGTAAAGGTTCGCAACAATGGGTGATACCGGAATACCCATGGCACATCCATGTTTTTGTTTGTAGAAACCATCTTTATATTTAAAGTATGTGGTGGAAAGGCAGAGGTCCTTGGTTTAGATACGTGGACAACAACAAGTTACCTTTTTTGGACTGTGCTGTCCATGACCTGGATGATTGAGAATATACACCAACGTATTACTGAATATTAGGTTTCCGGACATTTATTTGCAGTGCGCTGAAGCTGGGGCTTTCAAACTTGCTATGCTTGTTCTATATTGCCATGTATGGTCCTTTCGGCGGCAGCATCTGGACCCCTTTTTTATCTTTTAAAAGTTGAACCCACATAACAATAAAAAGGTAATAATGATCTGATAGTTTTGCTGTGATATGTTTTGCATTTCAACTTAACTGTTCCATAAACATGTCAATGCTTAGTAGCTACCCAGGGTGTAGCTCGCCAGTTTTCCCACAACCCTGGTGGAAAAGCGGTATAGATAATGGATGGATGGATCATTACCACATACAGTGCAATTTTGTAAAAACACAGGCCATACAAACCCCTCCATCTTCAGCCTGACTTTTACCTAAATAATGATACTAACTGTTCCATCTTTATTCAATGAACTTTAATTGTGAACATTTAAAACAGCAAGGTGGGATCTACAGTATATATTTTCTTTAGATGTGTATTGTACTTTATTACCATTATTTATTACAAATTCCCACTTACTTATTTGGTCTTTAATCAGCTAGCAACCAGGGAGAACATGTTTTCTTTCAGACATGTGAAACCACAATATTTATACAAACTGCAGCTCATGCAGATGTTCACAGTAGTCTTGTGTCATTCTGAAAAGGTGATATCATCCTTCCCACCTAGAGAGTAGGACCAATTACTCACTTGGATTCACGACCATGGATGGTTATTATGGATTCAAGCTAATGGTTTCCCAAGCTGTTATGCATGCAAAATCTGAGCAAAGCTTGACACATATTCACATATACAGCATATGTACAGAGACATATCAAAAGTAAACCTTCAACACCTTCATTTTTAAAAGATTTATACATAGTCATATATATCGTCGCTGAGTTAATGGAGATTCAGCACAACACAGCAGGACTTTGATTCACCTGGAGTTTCTCTGCAACATCAGTTGCCTTACAATGTAAATTATTTGCAGTAGTCCTCTTGACAGTCTGAAAACACCCGACAGAGGGTCCAGCTCGACCTGTTGATTCCTTGCCTTTGCTGGTGAATCGTATAATCACTTTTTTGACTGTGGCAAGAGGAATCCCAGGCTTCGCAAAGTCCACCCTCAGACTGATCCATATAGATATATAAAACTGAGGGGTGTCTATTTGCTTTTGATATGTCACTCTATGTTAGTGTGTAATGTACATAGTTATTATTTTTATACAGACCATTCATAATTTAATTCAGTTTAATTGAATCGCACATTAACATGGACTTTCACACAGAACACTACTCTTCCCGTGATAAATTGCAACATTCCTGATCACCTGACCTTTGACACTCTGGTCACATGTCACACTACACCTGTTCTCGCTTACCTTGATTACTATTTAAGGACTCAGTGGTGTTCACTTTGTGAAGTACTAATGTCATCACTTGTGTTACATTTCCACCAAGCCTTGTTAATTGATGTTGCCTGTAGTGTGTATGGCTAATTTGCCTGTTTATAAACTGACTTTTGTTCATGCTGTGTATGCTAAGTGTATGACCTTTTCCTGTATGAGTCTAGCCTTGCCTGTGACAACCTTCTTCTTACCTCTGTTGGACCCAAGCTAGTTTGACATTAACCTTACCTTGTTCTGTGTACATCTGGTAAGTCTGTCTTCCAATAGTGTATGCCTATATTGTCTTGTTAGATTTTTATGCCCTTATGTTGTGTATTATTTGCTGTGTTTTTTTTTTTTTTACTGTGCTCTATGCTGCACTGCTTGCTAGTCCTGTGCCTGTGACACCTTATATCTCTGTCTGTGGCCATTACTCTTTATTATTAAAGGACATTTTATCTGCAACTTCATTTGCATGCTTTTCTCCTGCTCAGTTTTGGTTATGACAGATGATATATAGTGAAATTAAATTTAAAATTGTAAACAGGAAGGTACATGGATACTTTGAAGCAACATGCAGTGTGACAGAGGCGTGGCTGTGGACAAAGAAGGTGCAGGTGTTGGACTGGTCTTTCTATAGTCCTGACCTGTATAGCACATTCTAAAAGGAAGAATGCAACAAAGATGACATTGTGCTGTTTCACACCTTAGGACCTGTTTGTAGGAATATGGGTGGGTGGGTGGTGGTGACATAATTGTTTTGAGTGTAGTACAAGTCAAAGATTATTCACAGATCATTGTTTTCAGTTTTAACTTCAATTTTAACAGATCATTCCAACTTTTCTGACTGGGGTTTTCCTTCTCACCTGCAAAGATCCAAACAAATGATTGAACTGGATTTTTGATTTTCCAGTTGTCCCTATGTATTACACATGTCCCTATGTGTAAGTGTGAATAGGTGTGTGTGTTGGCCCTGTAATGGTCTGACAAGATGTTCAGCAGCCCCCCTGTGACCCTAATAGTTTTAAGTGCTTCAGAAAATGAGTGATGAGATGAATATCTCAACAGATTTATCAAGTTTTTTATGTGAATGGAAGAGAGGAAAATGCAAACATACTATATCTTTCCTGTGATGTCTGTCAGGAAATTCCATCGGAGAGGAAGCTCAGCTGAGAGCACTCAACAATCATCATCCTCATTGAGATGCTGATGAAGATGTCTCAGGGAGTTTTTTTAAACACTTAAGTCATTATTTCCTCTTCAAGGTTAGCTCAAGGTATTTACTTTTATTTGGTCCTTGAAATGTGATCTACAATGCAAAATTCATGGCACTGTTAAAAACTGTCACAAGACCTTCTAACCTGATAGGAAACTTCATTCACACTCACCTTGCACTGTCAGCTTGGTAAACTTGTGCATCTTTCACACTGTCATCATGAGCAGAGAGGCATGAGAGAGTTGGGCTGATTGACTGACAGTTTAGATATTGTCAAGAAAATCTCTTCCAGCTAAAGACTCTTAGAACAGTGTAGTAGCCCAGCCAAACAGCTAAAAGTCCTCTACAAAATCTTTTTGAGGCATCGTCTGTTAATAGCATTTATCCATGCTGAATCAATTCCTTATAGGGTCAGTAAAAAGGGATTGATTTTGAGTCAGGTCATTTTCAAGGTCACAAAGGTCAAATATAGTGAAATAATTATATTTTCATACATTGTGGGCATGTAGGTGAAGCTTTTTTGGATATATCAGCTAAAGAGAGTGTAGACCAACTCAGCCTAATGCATTTCAAAAATAAAATCATAAAAACAAAGCCCTATGACAAGTATGGCAGCCATTTTTGTGGACCATTACAATAATACCTATTTTCACAAGTAATTATGATATCTTAAACAAATTGTTGTCTATACCCATATTTTCATGGTCAAAGATTATTATAGTGATATCTAGAACATCACTGAATACTATTAGTGTGGCCTTTAAGGTAATATTAAAGGTCAGGAGAGTGGTCGGTATTATACCATTACATGAGTAATCATGATATTTTAATGAAATTTCTGTTTGTACCCATGCTTTCATGGTTCAAAATTTGATGAAATTTTGAACATTACAGAACATAAAGGAATACATTCTTGACTTGACACATATCACTGATGATTTTCTGGATACACTGTTTGTGGATATCATCTACAAATTAGCCTTTACGTTATCAGAAAACTTTGTCATGCATAGTAGTTGATAAGCTGTTCAGGTACACCATATAAATGGAAAACCTTTTGACTAGAACAAGTTTGACATTTCATTGTCAAGAAACAGGTTTTTCAGAAAGCTTCTCCAGCATAATCTTTTCTTATTGTCAAAGATGGATGAGGTTATTGATTTTATTGCTTGCAAGCAGTTTATCCTTCACCTGTTCACAAGTCTGAGGTTGTGTGGAAGTCTCCATGACACATAAAAGTGTACATTTCACATTTTCACCTGTTCTGACAATCATCTACACTTGTTTTGGAACAGAAGCTGCATGATCTGTATCATGAAAGGTTATCAGCACTTTTCATACCGTTCACTAATAGTCACACATGACCACAGGATCTTTAAGAAACTAAAATCATCAATAGCAGTGAAAAATAATCATCCTGTTACCAGCTTGTATTGCACCAATAGAGTGTAGTAATCATGTTGCATGCTGACATCTGATAGAAACTCGCCAAGCTTGCAATTGAAATTGTGTGTATTTAATGTAATGAATTTTGACAGGAGATACATGTATAAGTTTCCAATGGTTTTAGTGTGGGTTTTAATTCAATGGTTCATGCAGTAGTTACACTTTGGTAATTTTAGTGGTAATTTAAATAAAATTTGTGGGTTTTATTGTCACATTCAATCCTATATATTTATTTATAATTTTGATGGCAAAAGTGGAAAACTCTCAGATAATGGATACAAAAAATTCATAAGGTATGCTTGGCTTCATAAATTATGTACTATGTGGGGTTTAATGTATGTCAATACATGTAAGCTATGATACCAACATATTTTTAATAGCATTATATAGATCAAACATGTATTGTGTGATATTCTAGATGTCTCACGTAATAATCTTCGTCCATGAGACATGGGTATAGAAAACAATTTTGTTAAAATATCATAATTATTCATGCTATGTTAATACCAACCACTTATTAAATTGAAGGCCACACTAATAGCATCATATAAATTAAAGTATATTCTGTGATGTTTTATGTTCTGTGATGTTCTAGATGTCACCATAACAATCTTTGACCATGAAAATACAGATATAGACAACAATATTTTTAAGATTTCATAATTACTTGTGAAAATAGTGACGGTAATAGGTATTATGGTAGTGGTCCACAATAATGGCCACCATACTTGTCATAGGGCTTTGATTTTATGATTTTATATTTGAACTACCTCAGGCAGAGTTTGTCTAGACTCTTTTTTTAGCTCTTTATTAACCAAAAAATTCACCCACATGCCCACAAAGTGTGAAAATATCATTATTTTGACCTTTGTGACCTTCAAACTGAAAATCAAGGGTGGCATCCACCCACACCTTTTTCCAGACCCTATAAAGAAAAGAACCCTGGATGCCTGCTATTAACAGACGGTGCCACAAAAAGTTACATTTTGCATGTTGGCTGGCCTACTAGTGTGTGTGTGTGACAGAGAGAGAATGAGAGAGAGAGAAAGAGATGGGTTGGGGTAGCGTACCTTCATTAATTCTTTATTAGAGTTGTTTAGAAACAGTTCTCTTATGTTCTCAGTATGATATGGATATGCAAAGGAAAATGCTGAAGTTAAAGATGCAGTCATTGATTCTGGATAAAGATTGTTGATATTTGAACTTAAACAGGCAAACAAATGCACACCCCCCCCTTTAGTGTTTTTGTAGAAGCTCCACCCCCAAAATTCATGGCCATGCATTGTCAAAACAGTGTTACCAACAATTATAGCCCCCACTTCCCCTCCATGCAATTAGTACCAGGCTGCATTTGTGCTGGGCACAAGAACATATGCTCTTTGTCTTTGATTGGCTAGAAGAGTGTTGTGTGGCTCACTCCAAGACAATTTGTTTGTTCACAGAGCCAGGGCTCTGTACAAACACTAGATTATTTTTAGCACTCACACAGAACAGGTGTGTAGCAGATGATGAGAAGATACAGAACTTGGCAAATAATGAATTGGATTACAATTCTTGACTTCACATTTAAAGGGAACTTCTGTCAAAATGTTTGTAGTTTTCCCATGAATGTAAAATACTGTTTGAGAAAGGTTATACTGACATACACAAGGACTTTCTGATTAAAGAAGTCTGCTTCTAAACCCTCCTGCTGTGTCCTTCATTTAACAAACTAAACACCAGTTTCTTCCAGCATTGTAAGTTAAAGTTAAAAATGGTTAATAAACTAAGAAGGTAAAGCACAATGAACCTTTATGCAGTAACTGTTGAGTTAATTTGGTAATTTTCTTGCAAAGTTTTTTTTTTTTTTTTTTTAATCATTGTGTGTAGTTTGGCATTTGAGCCTTGGGAAGGCCATGCTAGCAAACTCTGTGATAGTTCATTGTAGAAACTAAAGACAATATGAAATACCAATTCTGCTATAAGATAGTACAAGAACCCACCATGACTAATTACTAATAAACTATAATTAATCGGATTAACCTTACTGACTTATGACTCATTTTGATATAGTATGCATCATTTACTCTTTTCTAATACATACTGCACATTTACACCATTAAAGCTGTGCATAAATACGGTCTACTCACAAATATTAAGCACAGTGCAAACCTACTGAGAGAGAGAGAGAGGGATACCAGTTGTACCAGTAGTTCTTAATATTTTTGGAATCAATACAGTAGTTAGCCTTGCCTGGAGATCTGTGGCTATGCAAGTTGGATTTTGCTAGATATTAGAAACAGATGCCAAATCCAGAGAGAATCACCAACTGTTTTATCCTTTATTACTTTATTGTTTATTTATGGACTGTGGCCGTGGCCTTGAGAGTTTGTTACACAAAACATCCTTTGTTTGTGATTAAATTCAACCATATAGGTTATTAATCGCACTAGGGGTCAGGAGGAAGGGAGGTGTATGTTTGAGTTTGGGGAATGGAGATAGGGATGGTCAACAGCAACAAACAAAGTTGACACTGCAGACTTGAGACAAATTTTAATTAAAAAAAAAGATTTATTTTACTTTTTTTTTTTGCTTTTGCATTTGATTTTGCTATAATGTATTAATCCCTCAAGGGAAATGATTGCCTCTGCATTTAATCCATCCAAAGTGAGCACACACACATAAATAATGAGCACACACACACTTGGAGTAGGGGGCTTCCACATATTGGGGTGCTTGGAGAGCAGTTGGGGGATAGGTGCCTTGCTCAAGGGCACTTCAACCATGAAGATGGAGGAAAGGAAGGTGCAGCTCACACGCCATACATTTTCCCTCTTTTTCCGCAACCTTTTGGTCCCAAAGCTGCTTCTCTAACCATTATGGCTGCCCCCAAATCCTGACACTACAGACTTTCAGAAGACTAAAAAGGAGTTCTTATTCTTTTTTCATACTTATATTTTTTCCTAACTGAATTCTAAAATAAATTTTTCTTTTTCTCATACTGATAGATAGCAAAACAAACCATTCACACCTAGGGGCAATCAAGAATATCTAATTAGTCTAATGTGCATGTCTTTAGACTCTTTGAGTAGTATGGGGTAGAACATACAAACACCACATAAAACTAATCTAGCCGTGCACCCAAACCCAAGACCCTCTTGCTGTGAGGCGAAAGTGGTAACCACTATGTCACCATGCTGCCCCCCCCCCCTTTGTTAAAGGGATGAAACACAAGCTGTGCTTGTAATTTTAAACTTATTTAAGTTCATGTAAATAGAAACAATAAAAGAGTAATTTATATAGGGATTATTTCCATTAAATTTTAGTACAACTAGAAAACCTTTTAGGTAAGCATTTACCAATTTAATATCTATGCTAACATGATATAATTTATAAATATAATTTATATAATTGACATTTATATAACTAATATTATATATTTTAGAGATATGACATAAATATTACATTTAAAAATCCTTGAAATGATACAAAGTTAAAGACTAAGTTAAAGACTAAGTTTTTAACTAGACAGCTGTTGGGACAGATTTTGGGAATCTATAACCAAATAAATGTTACATATCTCCTCATATTGTTCTGTTTTAAATGTAACACATTAATTAGGATAGACAACAAGAGTTTTGGTTAAATCAATGCTAAACAAAAAAAATAAATAAAAATAAAAAATTGACTAGAATTTGGAGATAAGCCCTTCGGTTGTAGCAGGTGTAAACAACTGGACACCGTTTGAGTGGTTAAATCTCAGAACACTGTTAGGACTTTATTGAGTCATTTGGACTCATTACCCAGGTCATCAGGTGGTGGCTGGTTTGTAGGGTGCTGGATTACTGATCCCAAGGTCGAGGGTTTAAGCCCCACTGTCACTGCTGTCCCTCAGTGCAGTAAACTGGGATTCTCTCATTGTCTATGGTGAGAGGCATGTAAAGGAACCATTGCTGACTTTCTTAAAGAGTAGGCCACTGGGTTGTCGTCAGCGTGTTTCTGCCCTGTGATGGCCTGGCGAGCTGTCCAGGGTGTACACAGTTCTTGCAGAGAGTCGGATGAGATGGGCATCAACCTATCTGGGACCCTAATTAGGCTTAAGCAGTTCAGAAAATGAATGATAAGATTAACACTTCCAGAGTGTAATAAATTATCTGACTTTTCTAACCTTGTAGTAACAGTGGACCATTGTACAGAATAGACATCTAAACATCTGACTAATTATCTAAATACCAAACTAACTGATGCCTACAAAGTGGCGTAAGGCTTTAAGAAGATATCAGAACACTTCCAGCTCACAATTTCCATTGTCTAAAATGCCATTATGAATTGCCTTTTGAAAAACAAGATCTGGGAGACTAAAGGCTTGATCTCATTTGGGCGATAATGGCTGACAATGATCAATTTTTGGGTCGGGAGTGAACATGAGGGGTCTGCGAGCAATATTGTCAACTGTTGCCAACTATCCACAATTATATTGCTGACAGTCTGACACCTCAGATAGTCTCAGATAGTCAGGGACTTAGCTGCAGACAGTCTCAGACCTAATTTCAAACCATCAGAGATTTTCTGAGTAGAGATGTGTTGCCGTATACAACCAAAACCAAGTCCACATTAAAAAAAAAAAAAAGGATCTACATGTATTTTTCGAGTTTAACTGGCTTTTATGCTAATCACTGTTAGTACAGACTGGTACAGGGACTGCCAAGATAAGTCATGACTGAACATTAACATTGGTCTCGCTCTGCTTCTGGGATCGAGAGAGTGCAAGTAAAGAGACAGTCAAAAATGGTTGCCAACCACTGCCGATCATTGCAGATCATCATTGACAGTCGCCAACTCAAAAAAATTACACATAGTCGCCAAAAAATAGCCCAAATGAGATTGAGCCTTAAGAAAATATTTAAATAGAAATGGATATATCATGGACAGAAGGCAAATCAAAACCTCCATATGACACTAAGAACCTAAAGAGTGTTTATCTGAAGAAGAGTGGCAGTGCCACATTCAACCTGTCATTAGAAGGAAACTTTGTGAAGTGGTCTGATATGTACAGAATAAAAAGAACAGCTTTTCAAGTGGTTTGCATGAGGGAAATAATGTACTGTATTTTTTGGTTGTGTGGAAGTAATTGTCACAGGAAGCACTAAACAGGTAGATAGAAGAATGGATTCCAGCAGATATCAGCATCTTTTGGGAGCAAAGTGACACAGTGAGTCAGGAAACTGATGCTGAAAAGAGTTTGGGTTCTACAACAGGACAGTGATTCAAAATATACCTTGAAAATCCACCATGAACGACTTTAATGATATGACCTGAAACTTTTGGATTGGCCTTGACAACTCTTGACTTAACCATCATGGACAATCTATGGATAGATCTCAAAAATACTCTGCATACAAGATGGCCCTAAAATACAGTTAGTCACTCATTTGCCAAACCATTTCATTTTACTAGCCTCACGGGGATGCTGGAGGCTTCGGAGCAGTTGCGGGGTACACCCTGGACAGTTTGCCACACCATTACATAGACACTTAGTGGCAAACTGGAACAGACAATTAGTTTGAAGTGAATATCTTTGGACTGTGGGAGGAAACCCACACAAACACAGTTAAAACATGCAAGCTCCACACAGTAATGCCCTCGCCAAGCCCGAAACTCGAACTCAGGACCTCCTTGCTGTGAGGCAGACGTGGTAACCACTATGCCACCATGCTGCCTCATAAAATATCTTGTAACCAAAAATTTTCTGCAAGGAAGAGGCTAGATTTCCTAAGCTAAATTGAACCAGACAGTGTACCAAAACATAACAATTTGACAACTTCTGTTCTGAATCCATCTGAGACATCATTTATAACATGATTGTCTATTAAATGTTAAGTGATATCACATATTACTTTAATACAAGTTGTTCAAGTGATCTTTCTCTCTCTCTCTCTCTTGCTCACACTCACACACACACATACACACACACACACACACACACACAGCACCAGCCTATGTGGTCTCTCAACATATTAAACATAAAAGGAACATGCTGACACTGCATATTTTGTGATACTGCAATAATACTGGTCCTGTGTGAATAAACTGCTGAAGTTAAAACAGAATGCTCGCTCTTCGTTTGGGGATGCAGAATATGTCCACACAATTCAAAGTACTCAGAGCTTTTATGTAAATAGAAGTACAGTGAAGAGAACTTGTTTTACCAAAAAATACACCTTGTTTAAGAGAAGAGGTGCAGAACCACCAGCCTTACTAACAACAAACCTTTTGTGTACACGAAGTAGAAGGGTAATAAAAGGGAAAGTAGTGAATTTGTCATTTCTACAATATCATTAAAGAGCTAGGCAATCGACTTTTGATTGTTCTACTATTATACCAACAGTGAAACAGTGAATGCAGACATTACTCAGATCACACATTCAGAGTGTACATGGATAGAACTATGTATTATGTACCATTTATGTTTTACTATTTTCATTAAAACTATTTATTTATGTATTAATGTGCAGGGCAAACACACCCACAACCATTTACACTTACACTTACATCTAAGGGCAACAGTCAGTCAGCCTAATGTGCATGTCTTTGGACTGTTGGAGGAAACCAGAGTACCCAGAGAAAATGCATACAAGCACAGGGACAACATGCAAACCCCACATAGAAATGCCCTGGCTGAGCTTGGGACTTGAACCCAGGACCTTCTTGCTGAGAGGTGTATGTGCTAACAACTATGCTATTGTGCCAGCCAATACTACTGAAATAATAATATTTGGAAAAAAAAAAGAATACAGCAAAACATTTCAAAGAATCCACCACCATGTAACTATAGATCCTGTTAAATCACCCCATGACATCTAGTGTAGTTAACCATCATGTGAGAGATATGCTTATTAAAAGAATAGTGCACTTAGTTCCATGCAGAGTGAAGGAAAAATTACTTTTACCTTCCCTAGTGCATATTTTCCTAATTTGTTTTAATCCACTGAACAAGCGAAGAATTGGCGATGTTGCGAACCCCCTTTAAATTTATGATACTTCCAGTTTTCAGCCAGTAGTGTTGGATCATTAATGCATAATATTTTTTTAAGGGTCACAGGGAGACCGGAGCCCATCCCATCTGTCTTTGGGCAAAGGTGGGTTACACCCTGAACAGCTCACCAGACCATCACAGACCAGAAACAGGAGTACTCAGAGGAAACCCATGTGAGTACAGTGAGGACATGTAAACTCCACACTGAATTGCCCTCACTGAGCATCGGGGCTTGGATCTTCTTATTCTTTTTTCTTTTTTTTTGCTATACTGTATTAATCTCACAAGGGAAATTATTGCCTCTGCATTTAACTTATCCAAAGTGAACACATACACACACACACCCACACACACACATACGTAAACAGTGAGCACACGCAATCAGAGCAGTGGGCTGCCACACACATTGTGGGCACCTGGAGAGCAGTTGCTCAAGGGCACTTCAGCCATGAAGGTGGAGGAAGGGAAGGTGCACCTCACTTCCCCATCGAGCCAGCGACCTTTCGGTCCCAAAGCCGCTTCTCTAACCATTAGGCTATGGCTGCCCTTAACTATTAGGCAAAAGTAATAACCACTACGCAATCGTGCCAACCATAAACCAATGTTTGTTTGTTTGTTTGTTTATCTATCTATCTATCTATCTATCTATCTATCTATCTATCTATCTATCTATCTATCT
>JAOUQZ010044119.1:0-11987 GCA_028564935.1 Neosilurus hyrtlii | reverse complement strand
ATGTAATAAGAGTATATTGTAGTATTCTAAGAGTATATTGTAGTATAATAAGAGTATAATGTGATGTAATAAGAGTATAGTGTAATTTTATAAAAGTATAATGTAATATTATAAGAGTTTAATGTAATAAGAGTATATTGTAGTATAATAAGAGTATAATGTGATGTAATAAGAGTATAGTGTAATTTTATAAAAGTATAATGTAATATTATAAGAGTTTTATGTAATACGAGTATATTGTAGTATAATAAGAGTATATTTTTAATGATTGGAGTGTAGAGATCTGATGGGAGTGTGTATAAAGGTGTGTGCTGTGTGTGTAGGAGTGTAGAAATCATCCTTACCTTTCATTTCAGAAGAGTCTGTGGGGCGGATAAACAGCACCACATGAAGAAAAAGTAGCACTTTAGAAAGTAAACTGGGTTCCTTCATCCTGTTGCTAAACAAACCCGCTGAAATGAATGAAGAGCGTGTTTTACCCTCGGTTTCCTCCGGGTTTCTAGTTTGAACAGCGGGACTCCAGTATGGAAGGCCACAGAGGCCAAAACCTCGGCAAATTCATACACCGCAAACTGCGCGCTTATCCAAGCAGGTAAGGACTGGACTGCACGAGCAATGAGCCTCCTTTTAACGGTTGGAGGAATAGATAGATGTGTTTTTTTACCACTTAACAGTCACACACACACACGCACACACACACACCCTGTGTGAAAGCATACAAATAAGCACGACACAAAGAAGTGCTGTGTGTTTAGATATTCTTCCTCCAACTAAGCAACTCTGTTAATCTTTCCAATGTGATCATCCATCCTGCCAGCCATCCATCAGTATTTGTACTGCCTGGGTCGTGTCTGTCAGGGTCGTGGAATAACCTGAAGTCAGGCCCTCACTTTGGGTGAGAGGCGGGATTACACCCTGAACATTGTGACCACAAAAATCTGATTCATTCATTCATTTTCTGAAGCGCTTAATCGCAATCAGGGTCACAGGGAGGCTGGTGCCCATCTCAGCCGACTCTGGGCGAGGGCTGAGTACACCCTGGACAGCTCGCCAGACCACCGCAGACCACAAAAAACTTTAAACGATAAAAAGAACTCTTCCCATACATGCGGTCTAATCTTACCACAAAAAAGAATACTTTTGTTTTGATCTCTTTGCATGTAAACATGCAAAACCATTTACACACAATTGTTATGTCATTTCATTTCAACACTCAAACATGTCAGATGGGATTTTCTTTATTTTCTTGCCTAAGATTCATTACTTTATATATATGATCTTTATATCTGAATACAAGCAAGTGAAGTTTCCATCGTAAAGAATGAAATCAAATTAATTAAGACTTAATCAGATCTTATACACTCATTTGCCGAACTGCTTAATCCTGTTAAGGTCGTGAGGAGGCGGGTGCCTATCACAGCCTACACTGGGTGAAGGCAGGGTACATCCTGAACAGCTCGTCAGACCATCGCAGGGCGACAAACATACAACCATTCACACTCACAATCAAGGGTAATTTGGAACAGCCAATTAGACTAGTGTGCATATTTTTGGACAGTGGGAGGAAACTGGAGTACCCAGAGGAAACCCACGCAAGCATGGGGAGAAATCACAGAAATGCCTGAGCCTGGAACCCAAATCAAGGACATTCTTGCTGCGAGGTGGATGTGCTAACCACTACACCACCGTGCCACCCCTTAAACAGATCTTACTTTTGTTAAATATGACTTATGCATTAGACGTACTAAAACTAAAACGTCACCATATCAGTGATATATGCACGTTTTTGCAGAAGTGACCATACACGTCCAGGTGCAGGCTGTTGGTACTATAGAAACAGTAATATAAATCAATGTGCAATGCAGTTTTTCTACAATTAACACATTATCCCTAAATATATACGACCCAATATTTTCCCATTGTGATAAATTACTGAGTATTAAAGTGTAGCTTTGCCATTTCAGTGCAGTGTTCGCTGTTCTGGGTTTAAATATTCACTTTCCTCCCCTAAATGAGAAACAGGAGCTGAGTCTAAGGTGATGTTTAATGGCATCCAAACAGTGGGACATCAAGAGCTGTCAATCAAAGCATTTATCTCTGGTTTTACTCTCCAAGTGCAAGTAAGCATGACTGAAAAAGATACGAAACAACTTCCTTTAAAGGTACTTGTATTATTTTCTACAAAAATTCATCAGATATTATAAATATGACATGAAGTGTTTCATTCTTTCTTTTATATAATTATTTTCTGGGTAGGAGCCACGCTGGACAACAAATTGTAGAAATTAAATTTATTATAATATAATTTCACTTAATTAATGATAATTTACCAATCTTTGTTTTGTGTTCTCAGTTTTTCTGTTTGTTTGGGTTTTTTTTAGTGATTTTACTCAATGGTTGTAATTCAACAAGTTAACTTTAAAGCTACAAGCTAATAAAACTAGCTAAAAGCTAAAGAAGGTTTGTACAAGTTTTGCTGAAAAAGAAAAAAAAAAGGTAGCATAAATCAGAAAGGATTTTATTACCCTATTTGTCATTCTGAAAGCCATGGCCCTTAGCAAATCCTTCGAGTGTATATACAAACACACACACACACGCACACACACACACAGGACATAGCATGACATAATGAGTGTTACATTTTGGAAAACTTTTGAAAATGACAAATTAACTTATTGTGTGAACTATACATTATTTTTATAATTATGTTGAGTTAAAAATGAATATATGCAGCAAAAGAGGGTCGGGTGGTCGTGGCACATCAGGCTGGTTAGGCTCATCTTATTATTATTATTATTATTATTATTATTGTTATTATTATTATTATTATTATTAATAATATTTAAAGTGTTTTATGTTATGTATACTGTATATATTTAGAGTGTGGTAAATATGTGAATGTACTTTATTAGGTATATTTTAACGTGTTGCTTATGTCTGGGCACTGTGATGATCTGGTGAGCTGTTCAGGGTGTACCCCACCTTCACCCAGTGGATGCTGTCAGGGACTTCTTTCCCCGCAACCCTAAAAGGATTAAGTGGCTCAGAAAATGAGTAAGTGCTTAAGCCTGCTGGTCGCATGTCACTTCTCTTTGTTTCATTGATTAGAGGACATTTTACTACAATAAGCCACATAAACTAATTCACAGAAGCAGCTAATATAGATAAAAGAATGTATTATTCTTGTCACAGCCATGGGAGAGCCAGAGTGTATCCCAGGAACACTGGGTATGAGGTGCAAATCCACCCTGGAGAAGATGCTAGTCCAGCACAGGGCACCACATGCACACTTCCACGTACAGTAGCAGAATGTCTTTTGGACGGTGAAAAAAGCGACCCTGGAGCTGTAAGGATTCCTGCTGTGCCACCGTGTGTGAGATACGGACCTATAAACCCCGGGAGTGTCTAGACCAGATGGAATGATAATTGGTTTTCATAAAGAAGAGAAAGATGAGGAAATCCTTCAGGCTGTCTGACCTACATGAGTAAAAGAAAAAAGAAGAGTCACTGTACATGGCAATGTGGAGAATCTCACTTTTTGACACTTTTTCTTGTGCACTTCTCATCTCACTTAGCGCTCACTCATTTTGTATACCCAATCTGTTTAATAATATTAATGACTCACTTACATCAGAAAAGTTTGGGCTAAGGCTCTAAGAATCGGTCATTGAGCTCATCTACACAAAGTGAATCTCAGCCGACCAACTGGACAGCTCGCCAGACCATCACAGGGCCAACACACTAAACCATTCACACTCACACTCACATTTTCAAACCTAGGGGAAATTTGGAACAGCCAATTAGCCCAATGTGCATTTCTTTGGACTGTGGGAAGAAACTGGAGGACCCGGAGGAAACCCAAACAAGCACAGGGAGAACAGAGCCCGGAACTCAAACCCAGGATTATTTTGGTCATGCTAACCACTACGCAAGTGTGCTGCCCACTTTCTAGCAGTCAGAAATGAAAATCATTTTTTTTGTTAATATTCTGTGTGTGTGTGTGTGTGTGTGTGTGTGTGTGTGTGTGTGTTTTATAGGAAAATATCGACCTTCAGGCATGGATAATGATGAGCTCATGTATCTATTATGTTTCTATTTGTTTTATTCACCTGTTAACCTGGAACAAATTCATGGGATAAACTGCAGTGGAAACTCTCCTGTACTGAAGGACTGAGCATGTACTCTGTTAGGATTAGATAAATATTTATATTCCTCAGTTCTTGGATAAATTAAAATATGTTCCACTTTTAAAGCACTCACAAGAAAATATGATGGTGAAATTTTCAAGTTAATTGCCAATTCTTTGCATTTAGAGCAAGTACATTTGTTTAATAATGGTGAGGATGTGTGTGAACTAAGCAGAATTGTACAGTCAAAATAATGAGTTTTTTTTTTTTTGTAAGATTTTAGCACTGTGTCTACATCATGTCAAAGCCGAGGTCATTTGCTAACATTCATTCATCGTTCTTTTATTTTCTGAACCGCTTAATTAGGGTCGCGGGGGTCCATCTCAGCCGACTCTGGGCGAGGGCAGAGTACACCCTGGACAGCTCACTAGCCCATCGCGGGGCAGAAATATGGCAAAGCAGCCTACTCGAAAGCACAGACAGTGAGAGGACATGGCTGCCCTTTGATAACCCAGTTAGCTGCACTGGGGGGACAGCAGTGACAACCTGGTGACAATGGGGCTAGAGCCTTGGGATCAGTAATCCAGCACCCTACCACCGGGCCACCACTGCCCCCCATTTGCTGACATGTGACTGTTAATATAGAAAGGTAATAATAATTCTTTACATTGCAAACAATACAAGCAGCAGACTTTATATTTTGCAGACGAATGAGAAAAAATAGGGAAAAAGGTATTCATACAATAATGAGTGGTGAGAATCAATTTCTTTGAAATTACATCTACACAGTATTTAAAAAAAAGTGTCAGTCTTGTATATATGTTTTATGATGTGCATGGATCATTGGCTATCAAACAGCTGTGTTCACAGAAAGTACGTCTTTATCATCCTCACTCGAACTAAATATTTATCCATCAGCTCCGCTGGTTCTTCTGTAATCAGCAGATGTATCATGACAACATTATGGGTTTTGGAACGAGACAGTTTTTTTTTTTTGTGAATATGGATCACGTCCACATGGGAGCTTTTTGGAAGTGAGAAGAAAGTGAGGTCGTGTGTTACGAAGCTGAATGCAACCATGGGAAAATGTTTTTGTTAACCACAAATTTAAGAAAACAGTAAAGTAAAAGGTCTTTGCAAGTCTTAAAGGTGTAAAGTTCACAACATGTTTGTTATTCATTTGATCTCACTTTCGCTCGCCAAGGAGTTTTAAATGTTAAAAATTTTGTGGACTCTTTGGTGAATGTCTTTTCACCAAGTTTTGTGCAAATATACGCAAAGGACACAAACTGTCCTCCGAACGTTCTCTATTTTTCAATCATTCGCCTCCCTCATAAATGTGGCAACTTGTATTTGGAGAATACTTGGCGAACAGTCTGCAAACTCTCCCACAGTTAGTGAACATCTGTGGTCACATGACTGTCACATGATCCCAACACTATATGAAGGTGATGCAGTGAGCATTTGGCAAACAGTCAGAGAACAATTAGCACAATCGACACATTCACCAATCAATGAATCAAATGTAACAAATAATTTTTATTTGATCAATTAAAAAAAAAAGTCTAGCAGCTTTAATGAGACCTAAAAATTATTAACTAATATTTGCCAAAATAACAATAGTGCAATCCTGTGAATCATATTGATAATTTTTATTATTAAAAAAAAGTATGATTACAAAAAAAAAAAAGAAGAAAAAAAAAGCCATCATGAGCACCAGAGAGTAGTTTGCTTAATAACCAAGCTCATAAATACTTAAACAGCTCGTGGAGATTTATTTAGAACATACAGCTTTTGTTTAGGGATTAAAAAAAAAAATCACTCTTCTTCTTCATCCTCATCTTCAGTGTCACCCTGAGGCTCATGGAGCTGCGATTGTGAGCTCTGGATTGCGACGATGCCGCTGAGGACAGCGTAACCCAACATGGCTGCCACAGCGAAGAGCACGGACAGGATCTGGTTACGCCGTTTGTGCGGCTCGTTATCAAAATCGCTGCTGTCGGCGTGAACAGTGGCTTTACCACTCGGTGCTTCTAGGTAGAGAAATAAATATTAAAAAGAAAGAAAAGAAAAGGAGAAAATAAGATAAAGAATTTAAAATGGACAAATCATAATTTAAATTAAAAATTATAATAATAATTACATAACCTTTAAAATATAATACATTATATTATACATAATTATAACAATGATATATTACATATTATGCAATTATAAAATTTAAAAAGAATATATATCTAGGCAGAGGTTCATCAATCTGCAAAAACTGCATCTACAAATTGTGAAACAATTTCAGAATAGTGTTCTGCCATGTTAGCACATTTGCCTCAAAGCAAGAAGGTCCTGGGTATCTAGGTGTTTCTGTGTGGAGTTTACAGGCTGATTGGCGGCTCCAAATTGCCCCTAGGTGTGAGTGTGAATGGTTATATGTGTGTTGTCCCTGCAATTGCCTGGCGAGCTGTTCAGGGTGTACCCCGAGTTGGCCGAGATGGGCGCCAGTCTCCCAGCAACTCTAATCAGGATTAAGTGGCTTAAAGAATGAATGCATATCGCTACCACTCTAATAGTATAGTCATGCTACCTATTTTAGCATAATTCGCCTTTTTTTGCCCTTTCTTGACATCAGCAAGATAAAAAAAATCCTGAAAATACTCAGGACATCAGCAAAAAAAATTTATAAATAGAGTTTTAACCCTGATTGTATATGTAATAATGTAAAATAAATAAACTAAATATGTTAGTCAAGAGACCCTGTGGTTGACTCAGAACACGCTGAAGGGACTATGTCTCTCGGCTGGTTTGGGAACGCCTCTGCGTCATCCTGGAAGAGCTGGAGGATGTGGCTAGGGACAGACGTGGCTGGGGCTGCTGCTCCCACGACCCGACCCCAGATCAAACGGAACAAGATGATGTTCATGAGGAGTGTCTGAGAACTCAGCGTGATAGAACGGGTACTAATATAAACCTGTGATTTGCCTTACAGCCAGGACTACTGTCAGATCTGTCATGACAGAAAATTCATCGATACCTTCCAACCAATCAGACTGAAGAGCTGGGCAGCGCTGTGGTGTAAGAATGGCACAGTGAAGAAGAAACTGAGAGTCTAACCTCGACTGTCCGAGGGAAAGTAAAGCAGCAGGATGTTGGTGCAGAACTGCTGCAGGTTCTCTAAGGAGTTCAGGTGCTGCTGCAGTTTTGCGTTGGGGAGTTTTATCTTCAGCAGTGGTGCGAGGTGACCAAACACATATGCATCCAGTGAGGATGGGCTGCAAAGATGAACGACACACTCATCACACGCAAGGGACATTTCAAATACGTACATTACAACTTACACCACATAAAACCTACGAGTCTCCGAAGAAGAACTTGTGTGAGCCGAGTCTCTGTGAGAGGAGAGTCATGCACTCCAACGCGTCCCGGTAAAGCTGAGGACGAGGAAGTGAAAAAAAAAAAATAAGAGAATGAATATTATTTTTACTATTAATTTTATACCAGATATTAAGATATTGATGTTGGGTTTTGATGCTCATCCGTTATTAGAAGAAACAATACATTTAAATAGTGTATATTAAGGGATCAATGCTCCCTTCTGGCATGTATAATGAAGGACTAACTACTCAGATCTCATCAGGGATTTTCTCTTCCTCTATCTATTCTTACCTCTTTCTCCAGCTGCTCCTCAGGCTCCAGTATGGCGTCTCCCCTAATCAGCCTCAGCCTCTCTATCTGCCTGGAGTGCATGCGGGTGGGCAGCAGGAAGTTCAGTGGGAATGGGGTGTGTTCGGCGTACCAGCGCTGCGTTACGTCTACGTAATTTTTAGAGTCGACCCACTGGGTATAAATCTGAGAGAGACAGAGAGGGAGAGAGAGTGCGCAGAGTGAGAGATATATATTCTCATTATAATAATAATATTTTTCCATACGCATACAAATTAATTTACTTTTTTTTAGGTATTTTTGGTTTTTATCATTAAGCAGTTTTACTGCAGCAAGTAGCATAATAATAATAATAATAATAATAGTAATATAGTTTAATCATTAAGCATATTCACTGTGTTTCAGTAGCAGGAACATGCTAACATGCTAATAAGGGGCAGCGGTGGATTAGTGGTTAAGGCAATGGGTTAATGATCCAAAGGTCAGGGGTTCAATCCCCACTATCACCACTGTTGGGCCCTTGAGCAAGGCCCTTAACCCTTTATTGCTCAGTTGTATAAAAATGATAATTGTAAGTCACTCTGAATAAGAGTATCTGACAAATGCTGTAAATGTAAGTGTAATGTTTATAAAAACAAGGCACACTAGCATGCTAATGTATTAGCATACCGGCATTACTTTTTTTTTAAGTTTCTAAGCTAACACAATTATAAATTTAATTTATGTAAATATACAGGTTACAGCTTGTATGGAAAGTGTTACGCATTACACACACACACTTTAACGACACCATTTAAATGGTGAATCTTAATAACGAGTGTGTGTATGGTTTCCACTCGTCAGTTTATGGGACTTTGATGTGACCTGGAAAGTCAGCTGTTCCTGTCATTATCCAGAGTTAAACACAGGAGGACTGGATCACTTTGGGGACCTCAGTCACTTGACATGTGGTACACACACGCACACCTACTCTTCAGTCTTTCTTTCAAACTAAAGCTGTTTGAGTAGACAGAAATAAACAGAGGAAAAGATTCAACCTAATCTTTTTGTTCTCTGTAAAAGATCACAAGTTTAACTCACATAGTTCACGCCACACACAACTTTATTTGAACAAACCTACTAAGCATGTCATCCTATCATCATAACTAATATAATATAATAGAATAATGAGCAGCAGGTAGTAGAGGTATCAGTGATATCCGTGATTTAGGAAATCCTGGAGTGGCTACTTTTGAAACAGGAAGTCGCTGCCTTGATGCCTCACCACCATCTCATTAGAGAGGACTTTCAACAGAAGGTACTAAAGACACTTGTTTCTAATGTCCTTTTAAGCAAGTATTTACGAAAGCAAACCATGGCATTAGTTACATGACAAACAAATGCCTCACAAATCATATTCGACACATCTACTAATTTCAAATTACAACATTTTTGATTAATGCAATATTTATTTCCTGTTAAAAAAACTTATATATTTCTATATGAATAAAATTCACTCAAACTGTGAATGTCCGTCATTTTGATTCAAGCATAATCCACTTGGAATAAATCCCAAGGTAACAGACCAATCAGATCATGCCAATACCGTGTAGTATATACAAATAATAATTCGTAGATATTCCAGATATTCACTTAGATTATTTGTAGTGCACAAAACTAAAACTCACTGACTAGCTCTTACTTCACTGATCACTGCTTAATTAATAAGTACCGCATTATAAAGTATTGACACATGCCCTTCATTCTGATGTGTTAGTAATAATCTCTCAGGACTCACCAAAGCGGGCAGCAGCTTCTCCTCCAGTAAGGAGATGAAGGCGAGCGTGTCCGCGCCCTCTTTAGCCGAAAGATCGTAATCAGCGTTATATTTCTGAAACACAGAAAGTCAGATTCACATTATAACATTCAAGCTTCCTCAAAGCACGTATGCAGATTTCCTGCAAAACTAACCACTAACCACAGGTGTCACACTCAAGGCCCGCACGCCAAATCTCGACCTCCCACTCATTGTATTCTGGCCCGCAAGAGCTTTCAAAGAATATGATTATCGTACAATCTTTGGATCACCCATTACCATGAAACTTAACTCATCATCCTTCCACTAGGAGGCAGCAGCCTATTTCAAGTTAAACTGCTAGTCATTCTTGACTCAAGAAAGATCACATGCTAGCCTGTCACTGCTTAGTGTTGTAGGAAATGCTAGTGAGTAAAAGAAAAGAGGAAAAATGCCCAAACGAATAATTTTTCCCTTTTAGAATAGATGTTTAGTGATTATTCAACCTGTAAGGAACCATCTTCTGTAGGCCTCACCGGCTCCTCCTGTTCGTTGATGTGTAAAAACCAAGCAGATTCAATCAGTTTCCAATTTAGTAATTTAATAAAATAAAACAAAATAAGTAAAAAAACACGTGTGATCTTGTATCATGGCCATGGACTTCACTGAGTCTGTGTCCAAACCACCTTCTCCTAGCAACCACACAAAGTAAGCCCTGTCTTCTCATCTCTCTCCCAGTTTTATTGTCTCTGCATCTCCATCCTGTTGTCTTCGGGCCACACCTACGCACATGCCTTTTGCCTCTAGGGGACCCCATGGTTGACCTTACTTGACATTTACTTGTCGTCACAGGACATATGTTTTACATGATATTCAAGAAGAAACAATATTTGTGGAACAACATACATCCTGCCTCCCAAAACAGGAACTTAACCTCTAAGCATTCACAACGAATACTCTGACACCCACAACAGGTTGACAGATTTTTATCACTAAGGATACAATGGAAACTGCTGTTTTTACTCACAGAACTGGGGGAGACTGGATTTATGTTAGCTGGGAGTTTCCTGTGTTAGCTATAGAATGTCTGAGAAAGAAAGCCTGTGTTCAAATATGGTAATCAAATAGAAATACTTCTTGATTATAATTAAAAGAACTCTTATTAGTCTGTGATGGCCTGGCGAGCTGTCCAGGATGTACCCTGCCCTCGCCCAGAGACGGCTGAGATGGGCGCCAGCCTCCCCGTGACCCTAATTAGGATTAAGCGGTTCTGAAAATGAATGAATGAATGAACTCTTATTAGTTCTAACAGGCCCTGGATCACCTTAAAAAGTAGTGATTTTGGCCCTCAGTTAAAATTAGTTTTTCACCCCTGCTTTAAACCCTTCACATCCCTGTCCTATTAATGCCCTGTTAATATTAATGATTTCAAGTGAGAGTATTTTCTGTTCTTTTCAGTAATACGTTCTTATAATTGATCATTTTACTGCTAACAAGAATAAAAGGGGGCGTCACCAAAAAATTAGTCCAGCATTGGTTCATTGTTAGTTTCAGTGATTTTTTTTAATTTTTACTCTAAAAATTTCCTCAATCTATAATGTGAATATTAACAAAAATTTGTACTGTATACCACATTATAAATCTGATTTTGTAGGTTAAATAAATATGTATTGTGCATTAATTTGTTTAATACCAGGTATTGGTGTGGTGAAAGTTAGCACGCTTCATCACACCACTCTATCATCGATTATTTTACTACAACAGCACAACACGGTGTTGTATTCACTACATGGAAGGATTATTAAGGGATACTGTAATCCATTAAATATATAATTCCTCACTGTAGCTCCTTCGTACTTTAGAGAAGTTAGAAAGTGAAGGAAACTCCAGTTCAAATTAAAAGGTCAACTGTGATCAGGACGTCCACCTGTTCACTGTGCTTGTGTGTGTATGTGTGCTTTTAAACTGTTCTGAGACAGGGTCAGGGGTCAGTAAAGGTCACTCACCTGCTTCCGGAGCTGGATGATGATCTTACTCGGCTGGGATAAACTGCCCTCTTCTTTGGTTTTCAATGCAGGCATTGAACCTGTTACAAAAAAAAAGAGATTGCATTTCAGTGTGACATGGATCATGAGGTATAATCAGTTCAGGCTGAAGTCGAAGACTCTTTTTAATACTTTAAAAAGAAGCAACCCCTTGTTGTTTGAATTTCACTGAACCATTCAGAGAGCACAAACCTCCACCAAGCCGAAAATAAAAAACAGAAAGTACACAGCACCCTCTGCTGGACTGGTGGTAATACCACACTTCCAATCTATCTCACAATGTTAAAAAATCATTAAAAACTTCCTGAATCCAAA
Organism: Neosilurus hyrtlii; assembly: GCA_028564935.1. Taxonomy (NCBI): domain Eukaryota; kingdom Metazoa; phylum Chordata; class Actinopteri; order Siluriformes; family Plotosidae; genus Neosilurus; species Neosilurus hyrtlii. Next base: position 69 of record JAOUQZ010044119.1, on the reverse strand, counting down.
AATTGATCCGGATCATCTTCCGAATCTGAAGGGGTGTTACATGAGCCAGACTCCATCCCACAAAAAAAA
>JAOUQZ010044118.1:0-11988 GCA_028564935.1 Neosilurus hyrtlii | reverse complement strand
GTAAACAGATTTATGTCCCCACACTGTAATGAATAGCTAGACCACACACACACACACACACACACACACACACACACCTCCCAATTTAACCCTCAAGAGACTCAGGGAAGTCTGCTCCTGACACTGGGTCATTCTCAATGTGCGTGTGGGTGTGTGTGTTTTTCCATTACACTGAAATAATGTTTTGATGAAAAAATAAACTATGTCGTATGAGTCGTGTTGTATTCCACTCAGAAGGTAGTGCACTAGACATGCAGTTTGTGCAGGTGACATCAGTGCACTCATCTGATTAAATCTGTCTAATTTTATCTAAAACTGACACCAACATCACATTATGTGACCTTCTGTCTGTAGTCGACCCCATAATCCCATTTAACAAACCAGAGGAATGGGAATGACTGAAGAGGCACATGTAAATGAATTGAGGAGTTGTTTAGAATGTGAGTAAATCACTGCAGGGGCAGTGGTGGCCTGGTGGAAGGGTGGTGGAAGGGTGCTGGATTACTGATCCCAAGGTTCAAGTCCCACTATCAAAGGCCGGCCATGTAAATGGTATGGCATTGTTGATTTTCGTAAAGAGTAGCTGCATTGCCGTCAGCGTGTTTCTGCCCTGTAATGGCCTGGTGAGCTGTCCAGGGTGTACTCTGCCCTCACCCAGAGTCGGCTGAGATGGGTGCCAGCCTCCCCGTGACCCTAATTAGGATCAAGCAGTTCAAAAAAGTGGATGAATGAATGAATGAATCACTGCAGCAGCGTTCTACATAATTAGGTTAATTACATAAGGAGTCATCTTTACTTGAAGTAAAGTTCAACTTAGGTTGAATTTACGGTAACAGAATCACTGGACTCGAGTCGCTCACATCATAAACCAATCATGAATTCTGTTTACAGGAAAGTGAATCACCATGAGAGTAATTTACAGATGTAGTAAATAATTCAAAATGTTAACACCACAAACGACATTGAATTAATCAACATGGTGTTTACAAACTCATTGAATCATATAGAATACAACTGAATCAATCAACGAGTCGTTTATAAGCGTAATTAAACTTCTGTAAGTACATCACCTGGAAAAACTAAAGAAATAAAGGTTTACTGTGTGTGGAACATAAAATAGAAGGCATGCAGCCTTACACCCACCCAACACACACACACACACACACACACACACACACACACACACACACACACACCTGCACCGACTCTAAGGAACATTAACATTAGAGGAAGAGTATCCCCATAAGGGATCTTATATATCGTTATCATGTGTGTGTGTGTGTGTGTGTGTGTGTGTGTGTGTGTGTGCATGTGTTTGATGTGTGTGTGTGTCTGTGCTTGGGAGCTCGCTGAAAAATTCCAGAAGTCTACTTCTCTCGAAGCTCCTGTGTGGACTGTGTGTGTGTGTGTGTGTGTGTGTGTGTGTGTGTGTGTGTGTGTGTGTATCTTCATGGGCCTCTTGGGTCATGCGTTTGTCATCGTGACCTTTGACCTCCCAGGCCACGGTGGCAGCAGGAATGCAGAAGATGTTTACGCTGTTGAAACTGATAGAGAACAGCTGTCTCCTGTGCACTTCTCCCTGTGTGTGTGTGTGTGTGTGTGTGTGTGTGTGTGTGTGTGTGTGTGTGCTCTTGTTCCAGTCTCAGTAATATGACGAAACACAAAGTCCCCTATTTATTGACGTGTTTAGCAGCCATGTGAGATCTCTACTGGCTCCTGTACCTGTGAAATGGTTCTTTATAGTTTATTCATGATGGTTCATACTGGTTTTATTGGTACTTAGGAGTTCCAGTATTTCTGTGATTGTTTCTTAATACTTTCAGAGGATTTTCAGCATGTCTACTGGAGTCTGGTGGTTTCTAATGGCACTTTTGTGGTATTAAACTGGTTTTAATGGTAATATAATTGACTTTGATGGACTTGAGTCATGATCCTGAACTTCAAGGGACATGAAGACAGTGATGTACAGCAGGCACTCGTACACGTCGAAGGGAAAAACATTCCTCTGGGATTCTTTAGATGAAAAATGGTTTAGTTGTCTAAAGAAGTTCTAAATAGCACCTTCAGCGAACAGTTTTAGGAGTTTCTATGTAAGGCTCTAGTTTAACCTTAACTCTACACATTATTTTTCTTGAAATCACTGCTCACACTTTTCCCCACAAGAGCTTTCAATTGTCTACAGCTTGCAACAAGTCCATATCTATAGGTGTATGTACTTTCCGAAATAGGGTTTGGTACAACCATGGGATAAAAATTTTTGGATGGAGGAGCAAATCTGATTCCATCTTTATTACTAAAGTTTACAACATGATGATGTAGTGGTTAGCATGTCCACCTAACAGCAAGAGGGCCCTGGCTTCAAGTCTCAGGCTTGCCAAAGATGCTTCTGTGTAGATTTTGCATGCCCCGCGCTTTAGTAGGTTTCCTCTGGATACTCCAATTTTGTCCCACAGTACAAAAACATGCACAGTGGGCTAATTGGCTGTTCCAAATTTACCCTAGAGTGTGAGTGTGAATGGTTGTGTGTCTTGGCCCTGTGATGGTCTGGCGAGCTGTTCAGGGTGTGCCCATCCTCGCCCAGAGTCGGCTGAGATGGGTGCCAACCTCCCTGGAAACCTACTAGGATTAAGCGTTTTAGAAAATGAATAAATTAAGTTGTACTAGAAACAAGAAAAACACTAAAAAGTCTTCCAGGAAGACCTGAGTCTAGGTCTGGAACTATGCCAGATTCCCTTATCCCCTAACCATTAGCCCCTATCCCCTGACCCCTTTCCATTAGTCCTTTTTTCCTTTTCGTCTAGTTCCTTTCCCTCCCTGCGACACTGATAGGATTAAGCGGTTCAGCAAATGAATAAATGAATGAATGAATCTCCAACAGGAAACTTTTCACTCACCAAGGGTTCCTCAAGAGTTCTTTAGATGACTAACTGCTTTATCTGTCTAAAGAATGTCCTAGTATGTTGACAATTAAAACCATCAGACCAAACTTCATCCATTTGTTCATTCATTTATTTGCCAAAATGCTTTATCTTACTAGGGTCATGGGGAGGCTGAAGCCTATCTCAGCCGACTTTGTGGCAAAGACAGGGTTCACTCTGGACAGTTTGCCAGTCCATCGTAGTGCCAACACACAGCTTTCACACACACTCTCATTTCGGAGCAATTTGGAACAGCCAATCAGCCTATTGTGAACGTCTATGGACTGTGGGAGGAAACCAGAGTACCCAGAGGAAACCTACACAAGCAAAGGAAGAACATGAAACTTCACACAGAAATGCTCTCCCTTGAGCCCAGGACTCAAACCCAGAACCCTCTTGCTGTGATGCAGATATGCTAGCCACTAGCCACCGTATCTCCAACTGAAAAGAGATTGCTTGCACAATTTGAACAATACCCTGGATGAGCAGACAGTGTAGAGTGAGTACAACTCACATGTATACAGTGTGTGTGTAGTGTGTACAGTATCGGCATACAGTATGTACAATGGATGTATGCAGTGTGTATTATGTGTATGGCATTTATTTACCATATGCACAGTGGGTGGCTCTACAGAGCTGTGGCCAAAAGGCTGTTTCTGGCATGGAAGTAACCCCCAAACCTGGTGGTGGACACCAGGATTAAAGGGAGCTGTCAAGCTGAGGAAGTCCTTCTGAGCTTGACCAGCTCGTTGAACAGTGGAGGCACCTGATGGATACCACTAACTAAAGACTAGGGTGTTCTGGAAAACTGTCAGACTCCTCAGGAAGGAGAACCATTGCTCTGCCCTGAGTTTATACATGCTACTGCAGATCTCAATTGAGAATGTAGTCAGGAGGTAGAAGAAATATGTTGAGGGTCTCCTGAATCCCACTGAAAGGTTTTCCATAGAGGAGGCAGAGTATGGGACTCTGAGGAGGATCCTCGCATTGCTACAGTCAAGGTCACTGAGGTAGTTAAAAAGGGCCCAGGGGGTGGATGAGATTCTGGCTCTGGAAGTAGTTGGGCTGTATTAGTTGACCTGCCTAACCCCTTTCATCATTGTATGGAGGTTGGGGACAGTACCTCTGAACTGGCAGCCTGGGGTGCTTGGGGTCTCCCTTTAAGCTGATCTACTCAATCTCCCTGGGAAGGCCAGAGTGCTGGTGATCCATTCCTCAGTGGTTAGTTTGTGGAGTGGAAACATAGAGTAGCACAGATTATCACAACTTGGCCAAAGAGGCAAATCAGGCATACCAGTGCAGCATTTTCAGTGAGGTGGATGCTGTTCCAGTGAGTTAAGATAAAGATAAAAGGAAGACAAAAAGGCAAGGCTGTTGGTTTACTGGTCACTCACCTAGCGCCACGAGCTGTGGGTACTGACTGGAACAACAAGATCATGGATAGATGTGTTAAAAATGAGCTTCCTCTGAAGGGTGTCTTTACTTACCCTTAGACTTGGTGAGAAACTTGGTGGGATTTTATGCTAGAGCCATTGCTCCTCCCAATTAAAAGAAGCCACTTGAGGTGGTTGGGGTACCTGGTTAGGTTGCCTCACAGATGTTCTGGGAATGTCCTACCAAGAGGAGACTCTGACTCAATCCCAGAACATGTTGGAGAGATTATATTTCTCGGCTGGTAGCATGCCTCATAACGTTACCATCACCTGCCTATTGTTATGTAGGGACAACTGGTGTAGACAAAATGACTTTAACCATCAGACATTGATTCCACAAGACCTCTGATGGTGTACTGTGGTATTTGACACCAAGCAGTTCACAGCATGTCCTTTGGTTTGGGCTTTTTTGTCAAACACCTCCCATGTTTGTGGAAGAACTTTACACTGGTACTGAAGGCTTGTCTTCTTCACACAGTCCACCCTGTTCCCATCGCTTCCTCAAGAATGGGATGTATACACACTCTGCTGTGGTTCATCAGACCAGTACACCTTCTTCCACTGCTCCACTGTCCAATTCTGATGCTCACATATCTATTGTAGACAATTTCAGTGGTGGACAGGGGACAAGCATGGGCACTCTGTCCGCTCTGCAACTACGCAGCCTCATGTTCTGATTGCTTTCTATCAGAACCAGCGTGTGTGTGTGTGTATACAGTATAGGGATGAGTGTGTGTGTGTGTGTGTGTGTGTGTACAGTATTGGGATATGTGTGTGTGTGTGTGTATACAGTATAGGGATGTGTGTGTGTGTGTGTGTGTGTGTGTGTGTGTGTGTGTGTGTGTACAGTATTGGGGTGTGTGTGTGTGTGTATGTATAGTGGGGTGTGTGTGTGTGTGTGTACAGCATTGGGGTGTGTGTATGTATGTATAGTGGGGTGTGTGTGTGTGTGTGTGTGTGTGTGTGTGTTTGCTGGAGGGCCACACAGTCTGCTCTGGGAATAACATCAGCATTTTCAGCCTGTGCAAAGAGCTTTAGGGCGTAAACACAAAATGCCTCTCTGGTAGAACTGATGGCCCGTCAAGATGTGGGTCTTAAAATAAAATGTGAAGACTTTGTAAAACAGAGCGCGTGCTTTTAACTTTTACATTTTACAGTCAGAAAACTCACACACCCATTCAGTAGATTTCACAAATGACTGATTCAATTTCAGTTCTCTATCTATCTATCTATCTATCTATCTATCTATCTATCTATCTATCTATCTCTTAACTTCTGGCTTCATCAGCTTTCCTCTTTTTAACATGTTGGGTCTCCACACTGGGTGATGCATTTTAGGATTAAGAGTCAATCACATGAAAATAAATGGTACGGGGTTCCTGAACAATTCAAACACAGCAGAGGGCAGCACGTCGGCGTAGTGGTTATCTAGAGAGGCACCTGGAGAGTTCAGAACTCCACCGTGGATAGATGCCATATCTCACAAGATTAGCGAAGTGAAAGAACCTCATCCAGCTACGCCATGACTCAGATCCACTCCAGAATTTAAAAAGTTCTTCTTTGACCCACACTACACACTTCCATCCGGTTTCATGGAAATAAAGTTAGGAAGTTTTACACAATTCTGCTTACACACACACACACACACACACACACACACACACACACACACACACACACACACACACACACACACACACACACTGAAGGCGTCACCTGTTCAGGGTTTATTTCGCAATAATGACCAGCTCACTGTCCATTAAGAATAATGGGCTACTCCAAAATTGTCTCTAGGTGTGAATGTGAAGAGATGCGGGTCATAGAGCAGAGGCGTCAAACTCATCTTCACTGAAAGTCACATCACTAAGGTCATCAAGCACCAAATACTCACAAAGAAAACCATGAAGTCTGCATGGCAAAATGATTAGTTTATCCATGTGTGCATTTATACAAGCTCTTGCGGGCCACATAAAATGAGCTGGGGGCCAGATTTGGCCCTCGGTGCCTTGAGTTAGACACCTGTGTCCTAGAGGGTTGGTGTCATTTACATTTATGGCATTTGGGAGATGCTCTTATCCAAAGCAACTTATAATGATCATGTTTACACAACTGAGCAAGTGAGGGTTAAGGGCCTTGATCAAGAGCCCAACAGTGGTGGGACTGGGGATTGAGCCCCCAACCTTCAGATCAGACTGGGCCCCACTGCCTTGGGAACATTATCTGGCTGTAAACTTCCTGCCAGATCAAATCAAAGTTGGGGAAAAGATGCAAATAAAAGAAGAAGAAGTATCTGACCCATGCAGCATAACACATTATCAGCGGAAAACATCAATCAACAAATCGCAGAAAACATTTCTTTTTGTTCCTAAACAAACTGACGACAGGAAAGCCGAGTCGGCAAAACGTTAGCTGCGTGAGCCATTTTGGATTTTCCGTCACGGTCGTCTCATGCAGCGTTCTCGTCATCAAAGTCACTAAAATGTAAGATTCACTGTCTCCACAAGAAACGCAACCCTGTACAACACATCAACGTCACTTCCAGTGGGGGGTTGGGACGACGACTGCTAATCCCTGTAGTTCAGCCCCAGAATCTATAATACTGTGTGGCTTATAACATCACAATACAAGTTTGGAGTAAAGACAATAATAATAATATAACACTGAGATTTTGTGTTGTTTTTACGTACTGATTGCACATCAAGACTTTTGAAAAGAAGCCGTCATGACGCTACACCTCTGTGGTCTGCCAGCCAACGTGGCCTCGGCTGAGGTAATCATGGGCCAGTGAAATTATTAATGGACAATTTAATTAATGGACTAATGGAGAATTAGTGAGATTAATGTTAAATTAAAAAGTAAATAGTGTTAGTTATTAACTGACTAATGATCAACATGTTAATGACCTCCACTGGCTCTAATTCATCATATATCAGAATACTTTTAGGATCCCAGCCAACATTTGTATGTGGGGACCGTTCAGGTTGTAAGTGTGCCAAAAATGGGCCCCTTATGTGAACTGTCCACGCGAATTCATTCCCTATTCCCATTCATCAGTAACCAAGCTAGGACACACACAGGGACCCATCTGAGCCTGCCATTTGGGCTTAGTCAACCCAAGAGGGCCCCCAGTTAAGATGCCCATACCAAGCCCATGCCCATTTGGTGCTTATTTAGCCCAGGCATAGCCTAGGTGTGGGCCCCATACACATGTGAGTAATTGGTATGGGGCCACTATGGAACCCAGAAAAAATCCCATATGTGACCCATTTTCAGCTCACTGACTACCTACATGGGTCCCACAGACCAATGATGGCTGGGATGGATGGCATAGATTCTGTATAAACGAGCTAATCCGCTACCTATCACTTTACTTCCATCCACAAAGACAGGTGACACTAACAGCACCTGTTTGGGGCATATAATTAAGAGGTATACTTTATATATAGCCTACTGTTTACTGTTTTCTAGCTGAAGTGGATCCGTCTAATTGTCAGCGATGCCTCGCGGCTTATCACGACGATTCATAAGCCGTAAATGGACGCGCTCGTTTGTTTAGTGGATAGACGGTCCACAAAAACAGAAGGAACGCCCTGTCCGACTTCCTGAGTCATATTCGATCCGAAAGCTTTTCGGGACAAGCAGTTCTTCCACATCACTGTAAACCTACTGGGGTGTAACTCGCAGAAGAACCTGCGCAACATTATTCCTGAAAAACCAAAGCAAACACGTTCACAATGCCTGAAAGCAGCACGACAAGCCAGCGAGCTTCCTCTCGTTCATACTGGTTTATGTGTGGTATGAAAGCTGCTCCCTTGCTCTGTCAGTCGACTCCAAGCACATTTCAGTCTAACTGTTTCCAGATGTGGAGCAGATAGTCACTCGGGTTTCTGCGCTCTATTCTTTGTTTTACTGCTTAAAACCGAAGGGGAAACCCTCCTACCCCCCCCCCCCCCAACTCTTCACCCCTCCCTTCACCACTCTCTCCTCCTGCAGCTGAAATGAGTCTGACAGACCCGATAAGATCTTGAAAACAGACAGAGAATAAAAGAAGAGAAAAGAAGAAAGAGAAAAACGAGGAAGAGTAGCAGCACAGGGAAAGTTTGTGTTGTGCTGAATCTGCGAAGTTCAAATGAAGCAAAATTGATATAATAAAATAAACTATAATTAACATAAAAAATATAATAAATTAGCATTTTTTTACTATAATAAAAAAACCCAGATGCATATAGGTGTGTGTGTGTGTGTGTGTGTGTGTGTGTGTGTGTGTGTGTGTGGGTATAATCTCAGTATTATTGTGTTTATAGACAGTGAGAAAAAGCCCTGAGCCCAGATCAGCTGTAGGGTCGCTACTGTAAGATCCATGCTTTCCACACAGACACACGTTGAAACAACACACAAATGGTGTTGTCTTTCGCTTTGTGTCTTTCCCCTTCAGCCCCTCATTCATTTCCCTCCCCTCTCCTGCTGTGTCCGGAGTGTGCAACCACCGAACGTTCACTTTTACAGGAATAGTTTGGCAGCGGCTGAAACACGCTTGGATACGGCCCTCCGAGGAGCTTTACTTTCATTCCTTTTTTGGTTCTGTTTTGAGCGCACATGCACACATCATCATCATCATCATCTCTCTCTCTCTCTCTCTCTCTCTCTCTCTCTCTCTCTCTCTCAAACATACATTCACTCCTCCACTCACAGTCTTCTGCAATGCACCATTCTGACAAATGACCTAATTATATATTATTATATGACTGTAAAATAAATGTCCAGTCAAACAACAGGTCTACATTTTTAAATAATAATACTTCTTCTCAGAATACAGTACAAAATCCCCCAGTGGCTTCCATGTTTCAGCCCATATCCTGGATGCCTCTGCCAGGAGGTTCAGACTTGGCCATAGATAGAGCTTTCAACAAGATGATAACTAAGCCAAGCATACTTCCACATCATTAGAGTAATCGGTTAAAGAAACACAGACTGGATGCTTTGCTAAACGAAACCTCTCGGTATCAGGATGTGAACGCTACTGAAAATCTGGGGTCTGAAATCAAGAGGCACACACAGCTTAAATCTTCCAAATGGATCATGATTCAACCACATCGCCGAACCTTGTTCATCATTAGAAAACTGTTTTGTTTGATATAAAACTATATATGATGTCCTCGTACATCTGAGCTCAAATCACTATCGCCACCCTCACATGTGAAGCGATGTGCGACAAGTGACCATGCAAGGTCAGTAAACGCCAGCGAAATGAGCGGCAAGAGGCGAAATTATCGCAAGATACATCAAGTGTGTGGGCATGGAGTTCAACTGAGCTGAACTTTCACATCACGTGATTCGAGCGATTACGAATCAGAGCTTAAAGACGCCGCCAAACACTCACTTATCACTCACTTATTTGCTGAACCACTTAATCCTGCTAGGGTCGTGCAGAGGCTAAAACCTATCTTAGCTGACACTGGGCAAAGGAAGGGTACAGGGTACCATCGCAGGGCTAACACATACACACCCATTTACACTCACACCGGGGCAATTTGAAACAGCCAACTAGCCAAATGTGCATGTAAAATACCATGAGAACATGCAAACTCCACAAGGAAACACTGGAACCCAAGACTGCTAACCGCTACACCACCGTGTCGCCTGGTGCCAAACACAGAGTTCGCCAAAACCTTTCCGTTGGGAAACAGTGAACACGAGTTTAATTAATGTTCTGAAAGGTTACTCCGCAACATGGAAGGTGAGGTTAGTATTGCTGTGCTGTTGCTTTATGACTGCACACAGAAGTTTTATAAGGATAATAACCTGATACGCCACGCTCGGGTCCACGTTAATAAAAACAGTTGGCATTTTCTATCTCTATTTTCTACTTTATTTATTTTAGTTTGTGGCTGAGCCTATATCAGCCAACTGTGGGCAAAGGCGCGGTACACCCTGAACAGTTCGCCAAACACACACACACAACCAATCACACTCACATCAAGGGGCAATCTGGAACAGCCAATTAGTCTAATGTGCATCTCTGTACTGTGGGAAGAAACCAGGGTACCCAGAGGAGACCCGTGCAAGCATGGGGAGAACATGCTAACTCCACACAGAACCACCAGAGCCCAGGACTCGAACCCCGGACCTTCTTGCTGTCACATATGCCTCCAAAGCCAAAGCTTTTCTATGTGGAGTTTGCATGTTGTTCTTGTGCTTGCATGGGTTTCCTCTGGACACTCCGGTTTCCCCACAGTCCAAAGGCATGCATAGGCTGACAGGCGGTTCCAAATTGCCCCTAGCCGTGAGTGTGAATGTGAATGGTTGTGCTGACCTGCGATGGCTTGACGAGCAGTTCAGGGTGCACCCCCGCCTTCTCGCAGAGTAGGAACAAGCGGTTCAGAAAATGAATGAAAGAATGAATAAAACTACTGAACTTTCGGAACATTGAAAACTGAGCGCTCCCTTTCTCAGCTCATGAAACAGCAGTAAGTCCGTGTCTCTTTTTCCCTTTTAGGTCCGAAAACAAGCTCATCAATCCGTCATCCCTGTTTGCTCCTTGTTGCCAAGGAATGTTTTGCGTATTTGAAATTATAAGGCTCTTCTAAAAATATCCTCTCCTGCATTTCAGGGTTATTAATAACTCTCATAATACAGAATAAAACCCAACTTAATACCATTCAGCTTTTTTTAGGTCGTAAAACCCAGAAGCCATTTATTTTCCATAAAAGGTTGATTAGGAGTCCGGCTACTATCACAAGGCCGCTTTGGTGATCCAGATAATCCAGTTCAGTGAGAAAAAAACTGCAGGGGAAAAAGGAGGTTGCGCTGTTAGGATTTTAATTGACATTTTTATTATTACTGCATTATAAATGTGATATAGCACCACATTCGGACTGACACTTATTAACAACGTGACCTTCGAATATGATGGGCGCCAGCCTCCCCGCGACCCTAATTAGGATTAAGCGGTTCAGAAAATGACATGACATGACATGACCTTCGAATACATGACAGAACCAGGACTGGTTAATTAGTTCATCGGTCAGATGATACAAGATGCAGTGGTGCGTACAGGAAATCAATGAGCCAAACCTGACTGGGGCTTTGAGTTCCTGTCCAATCTCACACTGTATATAATAAAGGCAGGGTAGGTAACCCGAGTCAACCACTGCACGGTCATGGGTTTTGGAGGAGTGGCTGAAAGAGGGCGGGATCTTTATTTAGATACTTTCAAAATCTACCTTACGCTTGCTGATTTCTCCAAAATTCCAAATTCTCTTATTCTGCCTTTAATACTAACATCTTAATACCTTAAGACTGAATACCAGACTGATCAAATCCTTCATTTCCCCTATTGATGTTTACCCCTGATACTCTTGTATCCTTCCCAAAGACATAGAGGCATATCATTCATTCATTCATCTTCTGAACCGCTTATTCCTAATTAGGGTCGCAGGGAGGCTGGAGCCCCTCTCAGCCGACTCTGGGCGAGGGTGGGGTACACCCTGGACAGCTCGCCAGGCCATCGCAGCGCTATCAGTCACGCAACCATTCGCACTCACACTCACACCTAGGGGGGATTTGGAACAGCCAATTAGCCTACTGTGCATGTTTTTGGATTGTGGGAGGAAACCGGAGTACCCGGAGGAAACCCA